>JBBHKE010000539.1:0-82739 GCA_037447655.1 Zygnema cylindricum | reverse complement strand
CAAAATTTGAATTGAAATTCAATTGACAAGAAGAAAATGTACCTCTCCGATGCCAAGCACAATCCCAAGACCAAGGCCCAAAGGAACTGCGTGATCTAAGATGCCAGAATCTAGAGGGTCCAGATTCACTCCTGTGAGCGATCCGACGGTGAAGATCGTGGCAGCTCCAGTGACTGCCGCAAGAGGCCACCTGGCAATTCCTGTCATTTTATTGCTCGCTATTCGAGCCTCCACCTCAGCCTTTGGCTGGACCACACACACCTGAATCAAAGGTTTACAAAAAGTGGACAAAAGGAGAAGATTTAACATACAAAGACACACTTTTTGGCACAGAACTACACACACATGAAAAAAAGGTCTACAATAGTGGACAAGATAAGAAGGTTTTAAATTACATAGACACTCTGTTTTTGTCCATTTTCTAAGGAGGAAGGGAAAAAACTGTAATCAATCGAGCAATCAAAACATCCACTGACACACTGTAAGTTTCCACATATAGAGAAGTTCCTGCAAGTTTTCACTAATAGAGAGGTTTCTGCGAGTTTCCACTAATAGAGAGGTTTCTGCAGTATACCTGCTGTCCTGTAACATCATCAATCAGAAAAAATGCGAATACAGGGACACCAGCTCCTTCTTGTAGTTTTTCTTGCAGTCGAGGTTGGACTTCTTTGATTGGCCCTCGTAAATTACCAACGAAAAGACCTCCACTCCCATAACTTCGAGCACTTGTCGGCCAAAAATCAGTATACGAAAAACATTTTCGAAGCTGCCCACATTCATGTGGCAATCAGGTAAAAAAAAGTACGTAAGAAACTTTGGCAGTTGTTAATTGATAACATAAGTACACACAATGCTAAATCTTACAGATACTCCAAATGCAATATTTCAGCAGCCCAAAATCCTATTATTTTACACCACTCATACTTTGCCTACCATGGCCAAATCCAGTTTTTCGATTTCTTGAGGCTCATCCTGTCTCCAGCCGAATAATCCCTCACGAAGACTCCCTAGTACCCCTCCTCGTCCACTAACTACTCTCTGAAGGGCTCTCTGTTGCCTTTTAACCTTTTCTTGTGTTTCTCGCAATTCTCGAGCAAGAAGAGCCGATCTCTCTTTCTCTGCCATGAGTGAATCCTGCGAGTTCCATTTCCAATTCAATAACATTAGAACGCAGCTTTCAATGAAAGCAAGGAGGTGCAACAAAAGCAGAACAAAAAGATTTTCATTAGCTTGTAAAATTAGCATAATTTTTAAAACAGGAAAGGAAGATAGCAATACAAATGACCTGAAAAACATGAATGTCACTTGCCTCAGTACTCCAACTTCACTGAAAAGAGGATGTTAGTTGCGAACGCTCACGAGTAACACATACACGTTCAATTTGATGAATGAACGCAAGATTTACTCGATTGATGACTCAGATTAAAACAAGAGATGAGCCTAAACATCTTCAAGCCCATCTGTTCGATACATAAACAATAATCCAGATTCCTCGGAAAACATTATTCTTTAAGCAGTCAGTAAAGTAAGCAGTCAGTTTCTTGCAAACTCTTACCTGAATCCCAGCTTCACTATTGGGTTCGTCAGTCCCTTGAGATTCCTGACAGTCGACAACATTTAGCCCTCCGTTTTCACCGTTTTCAGAAAGGATGGAGACATTTGCAGAAGGCTTTTCGTTTCCATCTTTGGATGCCTGCTTTGCTGTCGATGTTTCACCCTCGTTTGAACCAGAAGCACAAATTTTTACAATTCGACGAATCTTTGAGTTTAAACGTACCGCCCTCGGTGGAGAAGAAAGTAATTGATTTGTCTTTTCGCGATAAAGAGAGGGAACAGAAGTACAATGCTCCACCTGAGATCGCCGATAACAATAATTAAGGACAAATGACAGCCACAAGACCTTAAGCAGAGTAACATGACATCAATTATAAATGTAAAAAGACATCTTACATTCTAAAATGTATAGTTCCAAAATCTTATTCCTAACAAGCATTGATGCAAAAATTACTACCAGCATACATACCGCCAAAAAGCCTACTCCACAATTCGCAAAAATCAGGTGACGTCACAATTAACTTCCGACTCCAGTCAAAAACAATAGATGGATCTTCCCCATCTCCCCCCTCCCCCCTCCCCATCTCCCCCTCCCTCCCCATCTCCTCCCACTACTGCAAATCTTAGTTGCTGGCAAACTCCGCATCTGAATCATTTTTCCAAAATCTGAATGACTTTTTTCCTTCAACTCTCATTATTTTTGTTGGTGCGAAATCTCAAATTCGGAAATTCGGAATTTCGGAAATTCGGAAATTCGAAAATTCTAAAATTCGGATTCTCAAATTTATTTTAGATACTTTCTCTCGTTGTGACATAATCAAACAGGTTCTTCTATTGATTGACAGAAATAACAAAAAAAAAACCTATGAATTTCATAAGTTTTACCTGCAGTAACTGAAAACGCTGCAAGGAACTTCGGACATTCAGTTTACTGTTGCTAGTAACTGTTGCAAGAACGCCTGGCTGCAAATAAGAAGCAGTTGTTAAAGAAACCATTTTCGCTTTTTTAAATACACTGAATGGTAGAAAAAGGAATTCAGAGGCTTCCTCCAGAAAAACTGAAGTCAGTAAAAGAATGGAGACTGTTTGACAGGAACAAACTGGAAGCAAAAAATTTATCAATTCCTCCAAAATTAATGAGTTAATGGTACAAACTGCAAAGACAAAAGAGAAAATATGAGTCTAGCAAATCAAAATGATATAAGATAGAAAGGAGAGAGAGAGAGAGAGAGAGAGAGAGAGAGAGAGAGAGAGAGAGAGAGAGAGAGAGAGAGGGAGAGAGTGTTCTGAGTGGATGTGACGTGGCGCTTCCTACGAGTGACGTGACATGAAGGTCTCTTCCAATAAAGTGCTAATTCAGATAATGGACGTGGATAAAGGACAAGCGTTCCGTACATTCTCATTCGTGTTGCAAGTGACGTGACGTGACGGTCGCTTTCTGGAAAGTTGCAAGTGCAACTAAGTGAATATGGATAAAGGACAAAAGTTCCGTACATTCTCACTCCGTCCAAAGTCAGGTGCAGAGCTGCATGAGTCCAGAAACTTTGGACAAGCGGCGTTTCGTTCATGAAGCTTTCCGGCCGTCAAGTTCAAATGCTCCAGTCGGCGGCAGCTTTTCGACGGACGTTCTGTACGGCAGACTGTCCTATGTTGGCCGGTCATTTTATTATGGAATTTTTATGTGGACACCAGAAACTGCCACGTGCATCTCATTTAAAACATTCGTACGAAATTGTACACTTTCAGGACACTGAATGCGTCATGAGAATCATGACTCATGAGGAGGGTCCTGGGTCCACTGTTAGACCAAGTTTCGTATTCAAAAATGTACAAAGTACAGAATAATGTACGATTGTACAATAACAAACAATAAAAATGAGTTGTAATAAAGTTCGAGCTACGGGAAAGGTACGATGACACCATAGGAGAACGATGACATCGGATAATTATGAACTGTTTGAGCGTCTCCTGTTGCAACGAGGATCCGTAAAGGAAAACAAGGTACGTGGATACATCTAAATTGTAAAATGCGTATCGACCAATGCGCTCAATTTTGTTTTCCTCATTTAATGATTCCACAAAAAACTAAATAGCTCGAACTAATTCGAACATTTGTATTGTGTGGTGCAATATAGCTTTTGAACTATGGTTTCACTTTTAGTTTTATAATATGGCAGGATAAATTAGAAAATACGATGGTAAACCATCTGAGTCCGGGGGTACAAAAGGGGTGGCATGGCCAAAAATGAAAAACTACAAATAAAAACAAAAAGAGCGATGGGAACACAATAAAAAAGGAAACAAACAACAAGGAAAATAAAAGCACCCAAACTCAAAACGAAAAGCACGGCAACTCACAAAACCAAAACTACAACCCCAGCCCTATATCAATTAAATATCTACGAAAAGCAACCTCGTAACCCCCCCCAGCCTGGGGGAGCACGTTGAGGGAGTTATGGAACACGGCGACGATCCATAACCCCAACAGCCGATCGGAGGATAATAGAAGCCTGCACTGGCTGTAAAGCCACCAATAAGCGTTAACGATAAAAAGAAGTAAGGACCAAAGGAGGAGGGCTCTCAGGTCCTCGGCGCTCGAAAGGACGTCGAGCACAAGTACGGAGAAACTCATCCAATGCAACACCTAAACAACCATAGATCTCGACCGCCGTCGGAATAAAGTCATCCATAGTATCCCGGTGGGCATAATCACGCTCCTTTGCCTTAGCCGCATCACGAGCTGCCACCCCACATGTCGAGCCGCCTGACCAACAACTGTAGCTGAAGAAGTAGGGTTCGCCAGAGCAATATCACCGAAGATGCGACAGGCACCATCAAGCAAAACAACATCGATCCGACGCGAGGGAATAATATGAGAAACCTCTCGACGCACAAAAAAGCCCCCTTCCGAAGCGATAGTCGCAACGGTGTCGCGAATAGTGTCGTGCGCCTGGATCAAATCTCCCCCATGGGAGCAGCGAAGCAAATGGACACCATCGGGCACTAAGACACGACCACATGCACAAACAAGAGAGCCAAGTAAAGGAGGATGGGGGAGGCCAAGGCGAAATCGGAGGGCAGTGGTGAATTGAGCAGGTGAAAATCGAGAGTGGACAAAATAGGTGTGGCGAGAAGCCAAGACCCAGAACCAAGTCCACCACATGAGAGAAGACGGGCACGCGAAGAATCGGAGGGAAGCGCCTGGAGAAGATCGGATTTAATGGTGGCGACAACCCTGTCGGAAATCGATTCTTGGACACGCTCAATAGATTTTATAACAAAAGTGGAGAAAATCGGCACATCCACTAGGGCATGGGGAGGAAGAGAACGTGAGGCGTCCAATAGAGATCGCTGGAAGGCGAACACACCGTCTGAAACCTGAGGGATAACCGTAGCTAGAACGGGGGGTGTCCCCAGCCAAGAAACGGGAAACAAGACCAACTTCCCACATAGGCGGCGGGAGCAACACGAGCAGTCGATAATAGACCCGACCCCCAGTAGACATCACTTGAAGTTTCCAATTGCATAGCGTTTGAGTTTTAAAGTTCTTCCACAATTTATAAACGGTGTTGTGGTTGTTATACAAATTGTCATGCAATGGCGTTTGTGGTCATTTCTTGATGTCACGCAAAAAAATGGTCATAATAAGCTCATATTATAACCCTAATAAGTACGCATAAAAAATAAAAGCAAAAGTAAAAGTAAATTTAAACTATAAAAAGCTATTAGTGTTATTGCTCTTTTTGACACTAAAACATTTTTTCTCTGTACACACATCCAAGATAACAGATCTGACGGTTGGGATTTAAAGGCAACAATCTCAGCATCTGATTGGCAGTTTCAAATTGAAAATCGGTCAAATGAGTACAGAGAAAAGACGTTTTCAGTGGCGAAAAAGTTATTAACACTAATAGGTGTACACTACCAAAGTTATACCTTTCGTGGGCACACTGTTTTGTGTGTAATGGTATTGTACAGATGCTTAAAAGTTGTACAGGTTGTACTGTTCGTACAAGAAACCAACCTTTCTCTGAAGTCTACAAGGGCAAGAGTTCTCAACTATCCATTTTCTTTTGCCGGCAGTGTTGTCCTCCGACATTAAAAGGTTTTCACGTTTAAACGTGTAGAGGACATTTATACGTGTTACAACTTGTTTTTGGACTTTGTTATTTCAATTTCAATATCCGCACAAAGGGTTCAGCACGGAAGTACGGGAAATTATATCACCAAGACCCTAATATGGATGATCACTATCGGCTACGATTTACAATGATCTACAATCATTCATGCAAAAAACAAAAGCATGTTTAATCATATCCAAAGCAGAATCCACTCTCTGCATGGGATAGCCTTTTTCTTTACCATGGAAAAATTACCATAGAGCATCAGTCAAAGATACATACAACCATTTGATGTCTTTTAACCTAGACAACACCTGAATGTAAAAAAAATGCAAATTACACACTTTATCAGCAAAAACACGAAGTTTCGACGAAACAGTTGGTTGATCTTGGGTATAAACTCCTCGTTTAACTCTCGTTAATTCTTAGGGTTCAGTTGTTATCGTCACCGTCTTCGTCATCAGCAAAAGATAACAATTGACTTGGTTTCTTCCGTTTATCTGGTTCCTTGGTCTTCTGCACACGCATAAAAAGACAAAAAAGAAACCATTAGCTACTGACGATTTTTGTTTTTTACACAATTATAAGAGAAGTATACGAACCATGGTTCAAATGTGCGAAAACTATTGGACACGCTATATGAGGTAACCCCGTACTATACTGCGTATTACACAGTATTATACACAGTATAATGCAGGGTTACCACATATAGGGTCTATAATACGGAGTATAGTACGCATTTGCCACATATAGCATTTCCAATTGTTTTCCCAAATATGAACTACCTTTTCCTCTCCCTCTCCCTCTCCCTCTCCCTCTCCCTCTTTTTCTCCCTCTCCTCCCCCCTCTCCCTATATCTCTCTCCCTCTCCCTCTCCCTCTCCCTCCCCCTCTCCCTCTCTCTCTCCCTCTCTCTCTCTCTATCTATCGCTCTGCCTCTCTCTCCCTCATTGGCAGCAGAATGAAATAACAAAAATAAAATCATAATGGTGCATGTACACACGATGTTATGGCAATATAATAATGAGGAGTGGGAACTAAACATTTCAAATACAAAACAAAAATAAAGTAAATTCTTCTTTAATGCTTCCACTCAACATTTAATACTTCTTATGAACAATATGCCACTTTTTTCAGCAGCTTAAAAAAAAAAAATACTGAACCAAACGACACCATTTGGAAAAATGGACCGATTTTTTTTACGAGTACGAAAAAAGAACCTGAAAGAACTTCCCATTACTTCTCCGACTCTCAGAATTAGAGTTGAACAACATTTGACCTCACATGTGAATACAACCAGTAGTGAAGAAATCCTACCAGTTCTCGTTTACTTTCGGGGTTCTTTTCCTCATTGTGAAACTTGCGTTTTCGAAAAACATGTTTACCTCCATCGGCCTCCCCTGACTCCACTTGCCGAATTTTCTGCTCAACCTAAGGAATAAAAAAGGACAAAAGGACAACATAGATTATGGTAAAGGTTGATCCCAAATCTCTTTTACGGTTATCATTTTTTTTCCGTGCAAACATGTAAGATTTTTGATTGGACACCGCCAATTGAAGATGATAATATTTGCCTTTCAACTGCAACCGTCGGATGAACAATCCGATAAGTTTGCATGGAGAAAAGATGTTTTAACATCCTTTCAAAGATTGTAGATAGTGGTAAAGTTGACCCCAAATCTCTTTTAGGGTTTATTAACATCCTTTCAAGATTGTCCCTTGGTCTAAATGCCCTCTTAGTTACACCGTGGACCGTTATTAGTGTTAATAACACTAATAAGTTACCGCCACCAGACCACAAAATAGCGTTAATAACACTCGATATTTATTCCTTAACGGTAATTTTTTAAACGGTTTGAAAACAGCCACGTCAACCGGAACGGAATTAGAGTTAATACACTAATTAAGACCCCACACGTAATTACTTTACTCTGATAATGTTTCCCAGTGTACCTACCCAGTTGCCGGACCAGTTTACAATCCCATTCCAATCTCAAAAAATAAGAAATTGATTGTATTTAAGACTATTTTCAAATGTATTCAGAATTTCAAAATTTTATTTAGCACCAATAGCATCCCTGGTCCATTTTCACAGACTCAGGAGACCAACAAGATTTAAAAAAAAGTTAACTCCACCATTTTCTATTTCCTTATCCAGATATTCTCATAGGAGAAAAGAAAGGGAGAGCTCTTACCTGTTGTAGCCCTTGCAAGAGGACAGAATTCCCCCTTTCTACATCCAAACCCTTTCGATAAACTTTTTGAGCCTGCCCACATAAAAACTGTATCACTCTCAATAAAGGTTTATACATTGTCTCAATTACTCAAGAACGGTATATAATAAAACCCACGGAGCCTTTCTGACTCACAAGTTTATGCAAAATCTCAAATACTCGAGAGCGGTATATTATAAAATTTATACAGCCTTCTAATTCTCAATAAAGGTTTATGCACCGCCTTAATTACTCAAGAAAAACATATTATAAAACTACAGAGCCTTTCTGTGAACAATTTCCAGCAGTTTCTTCTAAAAGATAATCTATAACAAAAAATGCGAGGTGGGAACCCATTTGAAAATAGGAAAGAAGTATAGTTGAGAGTATGCAAGTGCACAATTCTTTACGTACATAATTCCTATACATATTCCTATTCCTATACACATTCGGGTAATTGTTGAATAACCCTAAAAAATTCTGAAGCACATGTCAGAAACATGAGCTATGATGCTCAAAAGTGTACTGGATGCATTTAACATTCAATTAGTGAAATGACTTTCTGCATGTAACGACACCTTGAACTTGAGACAAGGATAGTTTTTTTTTTTTTCAAAAATCGAAATAAATTGGATGGGATGTCAGAAATCTGAGCTACGATCCGTTCGTCTTCCGTTCTCCCCTCCTTCCTCCTGTCCGCGATCTCCTGATCCAACGCAAACTTGTTCCATTATTAACTTTACCGTTAAAACATAATAGCAGAATTATGAAGTGCACATAAGAGAAACGTATTCAAACAGTAACAAAAAACAAACGATACCACAATGGACAAACGACGATAAAGCGGACAACCAAAAAACATGGAGGAACAGTTTTAACGGTGGGACTAAAAGAAAGTTTCACCTCTTCAAGCTTGTACCAGAATGGACAGATGACGATAAAAAGGACAACCAAAAAACATAGAAGATAGTTTAAATGACAACCAAAAAAACACAGAGGGACTGTTTAAACGGTGCGAAAAGAGAAAGTCTCACCTCTTCAAGATTGTTTAGTCCGACCAAAGCAGCTCCTAAACGTGAATATGCTTTTGCCCAACGCGGTTTCAACTGCAAAACCTAGAGAGAAAAAAGTAATAAAGAATACTTCTATGTTAAAAGACTTACATTCGATAAATCGATGCAAAATCAAAACAGCCCTCTCTTATTTTTTTTTTTTGAGGGTTCAAAATATGCTTTTGCCCAACAATTTCCGCTCCAAAACCTAGAGATCTAGGGTACTGAAAAGTAAAAGTACCTCCATGTTAAAACACTTCAATTAGATAGATTGGTCCGAATCAAAAAAGTACCCTCTTTTTTTTTCTGGGTTCAATAATAGCTAAGAATAAAAAAGAACACATAAACAAATCTCACTGCTTGTCTCCAAGGTCTTCACCACTCTCATACCTTTGAATAATTAAGTTACATGATTACAATCTGTTCATGAATGAGGTACCAAAAACTCTTTAGATGCCCTCCAATTTTTTTGCCTCTCGCGGACAAAAAACAAAATTGGGCTTATCAGTATACCAACTCACAGTCCTCTTTGAAACTCTTCAGGACACCTATGACCAAATCATCAATTTCAATCCCCCTTTGTCCTTCAAAATTAATTTTCCTGCACTCCAGAAAACCTTTTTCTATTAAATAAAGTGAAGATACACTAAAACAATTGAAATTTAATAAGGTATAGCTAACCTTTCGAGCATCATATATAAACCGGACCACTATGACCAAACCATCAAGTTAAACTTCCTTCCATACTATACAGTTGATTTTCCTTGCACTCCAAAAGTCCTTTCTCTACTAAAGAAAGTAAAGATAAATTAAAATCGTTAGAAATAAAGAAGATAAAGCTTACCTTTCGAGCATCATCTACAGCCGGACTATAATCTCGTGCCGCAGCATAGGCAGCTGACCGATTGCTATATAAAATAGCATCCCTGTTATAAACTCCAATTCATAAGTCACAGATTGAGTCTCTGAAACAATTCATCATGGTGAAATTGAACCTGAAATTGAATCTGAAATTGCATCTCTCTGTACACTATTCGTTATTGTAAAATTGAGTCTTTTCTGTACACAATTTATTGTAGTGAAACTAAGTCCCTCTGCACACAGTTAAATATAGTCAAATTGGACCTTTTCTGTTCATAATTCATTAAAGTGAAATCGAATCTATTTGTAAATTATTCTATATAGTAAAATTGCTTTGTTTCTGTACACATCAGTGACTATAATTGCAAATTAAGAATAAGCTGAAGGTCAATAAAAACTGTAGACACATTATTCGAATTATGTAAAGAAGGAATAGTGGATGCTGCACTAGATAGCATTTCAAATGCTTTATTAAAACAAATTCAACTATAGACCGCCAAATAGACTTAGTACAAAATCATTGTGGCTCACGTAAATACTGGTTTGTAGGATAACTCTGGCCTAAGAACTGGATCTTAAATGGAGCCCAATTATGCCCCATTTTGCTCACTTTGGACAGTAAGCAATTGCCTGCGAGAAGTATCGAATCGCCTCACTATGACGCCCCTCTTTATAAGCTTGATTCCCCTTCTCCTTAGCTTCCATGGCCTGAAAACCACATCAGTATCCAAGTACATGTTAATCGCTACTAATGTTAGTAACACTAATTTGGTGCCGTTTTTTTTTTTTTGGCCCCCTGAACATAAAATGGCATTAATATATAAAATCGTTCTTTTCCTTAACGAATTTGGTAAGCGGCTTAAAATGGTGGACATGTCAACCTAAATTAGAATTAATAATAATCCCCACACTATATATTCCTTAACACTAGTACAGATTCACGATGTACCATTTTAAATCTCATTGTACTGTAGCCTCTAAGAGCAATCAGCCTGAGAGAGAGAAATCACAAGAGCAACCTAATGATGACTAAATGTATAACCCAGACTCAAAAAAACAACTAAAAAGTGAAAAAATCCTTCACGTCTTTGAGAAACTCACTGTAACCAAAGTACTTTAATGAAAAGAAAGCCACTGGTGGTTTTTTAAAGAATTGAAACATTGCGAAGAATTAAAGTCCTATACTTGGCGAAAAGACGTAATTCAAGTCCAAAAGTTTAAAATAGTGTATGTTACTTAACTGCCTTCGCTGCTTTGCTCTCGTCAGATCCAAATTCAAAACCATCCTCTACCACTGTTGCTCCTTCTAATTCCTGCACCCATGTCTCTCAAATGTCAGGAAAATAAAATATTTACAGTGAGATAGATATCCCAGTTGATATCTAGTTGCAATTTAGGCAAAAAAATTATAAATCGTTTGATGGAGATTCCAGTTGCAATTTGGGCATATGTTTTATAATGGTTGTCGGCTTCGACAGCAAGACTATAGTTGCTCAGATTAGAAAAAAAAAACAAATGGGATATTTAACAACAGTATCCTGAAAAGCCTACGGGGACATAGCCCTTGATTTACAAATCCAGCTTCTAATTCAAAGGACGATTTGAGATGCAGAAACTCCAAATTTGAACAGTTTCTGATGCATTTGTTAGTGTTTCGATAAGAGTAAAGCAAAAATATAATAAGCTTTATTAAAAAAAGCGGAATGGTGAACCATTTGAGTACATAGTAGGAACAAAACGGCAAAATGTACGTAAAGAATGTTACGAGGTGGTTCGGATACTATTCATGTATTTTTTTAGTTCACTAATAAAATGAATTTGCCGCAGGTTGAAAATTGGGCTTGGGTTGAGACAGCCGATACAGACTTTGAAAAAAAGATAATAGGGTGTAATGATCATAACGGTGGGAAATGACCACGTAAAAAAAAAAAAAAAAGCTTAAATGCTCAAAAAAGACAAAAAAAAGATAACAACAAGTGCATCTGCTGAAGGAACTGTGCTGCTAAAACCTTTGAGAAGACTTGCAAAAGTCAAAAATATGTACATAGATATGTTAAAAAAAAAAAAGAAGGTATAATATACCGCGACAAAGCCCGTCGAATCTGGAGAGCCCTCACGATCCGTAGAAGCCAACATAGTGGGGCCATCATCATCTGGCCCTGTCTCATGCCACATTCAAACAAGAAAAGGTGAGAACAAAAAGAACTATAAATGGACCCACGAGCCCAAAAAAATGTCTTGAAGAACAAATTGCTAGAACAAACAACCATGACCTCATCCTCTAGAGCAAGATGATGCTACTATCTGTATTGATTTACAACTTTCAATTATGGCATATTGACTCTACATATTAACAAGTACAGCCTGAGTTAAATTTACATCCTTTGGTCTTTCTTGATCAGGCAACATACATCACTACTTCAGGACGTAAATATATACAAAAAAAAAAACACTTCATGACAAATTATTTCATCATTCTTTCCAAAACTTACATGTGTGAATCGAACACACAAATTGCTCAATCTCCTTTAAATCTTACCAGCATAAAAGAGTAATAGACAAGATTTTAAGTCAACCAATTACAACAGGGGCGATTAAAACAGACTCCTTCATTTTTCTAATCATAAATTTCCTAAATAAAGATTTTCAAACCAAGGGTAACAAAGGTAAGAGCACCTGAGCACACCTGAGGACCATCCGCGTGATGGTTGCTATCCGATCCTAAAAGATGGGAATATTTCTGTTTAAAAAAAACAAAACGAATTGTTATTTAAAAAGAAAAAAACAAAACCATTCGCCGAACAACAAACTATCCAGTCAATCAAAGGGATAAAAATCAATACATGCCAAATTGCAATACTGGAAGCCTTGAGATAGACCAAGTCTTAAGTTTTTTTTTATGTAAAACTGTAAACATCAGATTCAGGTATATTTTATGTTTGCATGTGTACCATTAATATCGTTGCACATACTGACATGTTTTATTAAACGACAATGTGTTATCTTGTAAACATTCTTGTGTAAAAGTCGATAAAATTGACGAAGATTTTAAAAGGTGAGGATTGTACATAAATTTGAGCTGCAAATCATTCCTTCGTAATGCTGAAAAATTTAGAAATCTCTAAAACGTTGTTAACATAAAAAAGTCAAATAAAAAGAAAGGCAGATATACCTAGATCCTCTCATATATATATATATATATATATATATATATATATATATATATATATATATATATATATATATGTATGGAGGACCAAAAGCAATCCCCAGTATCAACTATTTGTATCAATTAAACGGTATATATGGTGGAGAAGTTTCCAAAAAATAAATGAAAACATCATCTCCAAGAGAGCTGGAACCAAGGACATTTTTTTATTTTTACCAAAGAAAAAAAAAAGAAAAAGTTTTCGGCTCCTACAGCACAATATCTTACATATATATAAAGAAATAGAAATAGACGGAAACGGTAGTTAGAAATGCACGGATAACTAAAATGGTACACTAGAAAAGTTGCAACCATAAGGAGAGAGATAATAATTATACGAAAATAAAACGCAGGTTACGTTTATTAAGATAAATTAGAACATGGAAGCAATATTAAGTGGTTGATTAACAATTTGTGTGTGTAACTGTAAGCCAAATTACCTTCAAAAATTTTGGCACATGACGGACATATTGAGGCGTATCTTTTGAATTCCTGCCTCCTCCAGCTGTACCTCCGCCTCTTAAGCTCATAACTGATCAAGGATCTTTCTGTTTTTCTAGCGTTTTTTAAAGTTTTTAAGAATATTAAGGGTTTTGAAGTTGAAAAGAGCTGCTTTTTGTCAAATTCTGCTGGAAGTCAACTGCTTCAGTCTAGTTTCAAACAAAGCAAAAAAAAAAAGTTTGCTGGCAATCAGCTAAGTATGAAATTTCTATTAGAAATGTGAATCATGTGACTTCATTTAGCCAAGAAAATGAAGATATTCACAAACTGTTTATGAACTCTACATATCCATGCAAAGAAATTAAAAATTAAAATTTAGAAATGAGCATATCTTGAAAGAGGAGCGAGCCAACTATGGCAATACAAGATTGTCAATGTAAGATTGTCAGCCTCCTATCTTTTTAGTGTGGAGGATACTGTTCTTTTGGTTACCAAGTAAATCCGAATAATGTTCAAGTCACGGTAAATAGTGTGTATTTTTAATGTGCGAAATGGTATAAAAAAGTCGAAAAGACGAAAACGTACGTCGTCCGCACTTTTAGAACATAGCCAAAAATCCGTTTTCTAATCTAAGTTTGAAACGCCTCTGTTTGAATAATTTCGTAGCCTTTGTAAGACAAATTGATCACCATTGCAAGAATCCAATCTTCTCTCTTCTACTTCTCTTACCTCTCCCCACTCTCTCTCCTCCCTTCTTTCTCTCTTTGCCATCATCTTAGAATGTCTCTCCTTCCCTCTCTCTTTCTATCCTAGACATGCCACGGCAAATTGGTTTGCATCCTAAGGTTTCAAGTCGGGTCCATCCGTTGTTTGAATTGTAAAAACTTAGGAAATGTGATTTCCTCTCTCTTTTCCCTTACTCCCCATGGCTGATGCCGAGGGTTTTAAACCTGAACGCCGTACGTCTGTACATTCCGGACAGACCGGTGGAGAGGCTCTCCCTCGGGACGCAAAAGTGGTGATGGCCATGTTGCGAGCCATGGGGTTGCAGGATTATGAGCCACGTGTCGTCAACCAGGTGAGGACAAGTGGCATGTTTTGGCACAATTTAGCCGTGTTAGAACAATAATTACTTGGTACAGACGTTAGTGTGAACTACTAGTTAGTATTGGTCATTTAATATGTGAAAACATATGTAAACACTTTATATAGTTACTCCGTATTATGCTTGTATTTAATCGTCATTTACGTGTATAGTACGGGGTAACCATTTGTATAGTTTCCATACTTTTTAGTCCATTGAAACTATGGTATGGTAGAATTGTATTTGTTTGTTTTATTGGAAAGTCCACATTAAGCACAGTGAACATGGTAGAGTTTATCAATTGCCGACACATTACAAGATTTTTCGATTCAGTCGCTAATTTTAGTGGCTAATGGTTTTCTTTTATTGTTTTTTAGTGTATCAGTTTAGGTCAGGAGACAGTATAACAGTAAATTTTTTTTTGTGTAAAAAGTAAAGAGTAGAAAGTAAAGTAACAATAAATAGTATAACAGTAATAGTATGACAGTAAAGGGTAAATAGTGTAACAGTAAACAGTATAACAATATAGAGTATAACAGCAAACATAATAACAGTAAAAAAATAACAGTGGTTATAGCTGCAATTTGGTGCAGTTTCTAGAGCTTATGTACCGTTATATTACGGACGTTTTGGGAGATGCAAGAGCTTATTCAGAGCACGCAGGAAAGCAAAATATTGATTCTGATGATGTTCAGTTGGCTATCCAATCAAGAGTCAACTTTTCCTTCACTCAACCTCCTCCTCGAGAGGTAAGCCACAATTACATTGGAAACTCGAATTAATGAAATTTGAATTCTGTACAGTACACCGCCCATTGCTATGAGAATTAGTTAATTGTAAGTGTTAAGACTTTATAAGGATTATAACACTCAATTTTGGTTATACCAGGTGGCTTTATATCAGCCACTTAGTTAAATAATGCAAGTAGCACTATTTCATGATTTTTGGTCAACACTTGAATTAGAGTGATTAACTCTAACAGTGATGGCTGTATAGTGTGCAGATTCATAAATTTCAGTTTCCTGTATGGGTTAAAAGGAATGCCTTCAGAAATCAGACTTTGTATGGTTCCTGGGTTGTTCATCATTAGGTGAATATAGTAGTTTTTGTCGAACAAAGGATGATCTCAAAGGGCATGCAGTGAGATGCATTTTTCTACACTAATGAAACTGCACCGTGAATCGCTATTAACGTTAGCTTATAACAGTATTTCGGTCCCCGTTCTCTTGGCCCCCCAACCAGAATCATCCACGCCACTTGTGAATAAATTAGAATAATGAACACTAAAACAGTTCTCACTCCAATTATTTCTTTACTCCTACGGTGATTCTGGTGTAGTTTGGATGAATATCGTTGGAAGCTACCAATGCTAGTCCATACTATGTATCACATGCGGTGATATAAAATCAAGTGTAGTCTATGTCAACCTATGTGTCCAATATTAAATAGAATTAGTTTATCATACATAAGAACCTTAGGATAAAGTCAGTGTGCCAAGTCATCATGTCCACAATTTTTTATCATCAGGCATGAAAAAATGTGTCATAAATATCATGGTGCACAGTAATATACGCTGAATGTCTGGCAAAATGGAGCGATAGGATGTCGAAAATACAGAATCCTGATCGTAACAAACGAGGGAAAGCCGGTACTATAACATTTGTCGACCAGTCACCTTTCTTTTGTCTCATTTTTCTTTCATTACATTTTTATCTTTGCATTTTTTCCTGCATGTATTTGTGTCTGTATGACTCTCTGCAGGTTCTGATGGAGCTCACAAAAGCTCGCAACAGTGTGCCTCTCCCTCCCATTAATTTGAAGCCAGGAATCCCTCTCCCTCCTGATTCAGAAACGCTGGTTCACTCGAACTGGCAAGTGGTTTTGCCTTCAATGCCTCGAAAAGGTGAGTTTTTGTTCAGTTGATCCTTGTTCTTTTCCAATAACTTCGCCACACTCTATGGAATAGAAAACTAAAGTAACTCCAACCAGTGCGGTTCTATGGATTTCATTGTTTCAGTTTCGATGGGCAACCAATCGGCAACAATTGAAATTATTGGTTCATTATCTTATGTATAATGGCAAAACCACTAAGGACGAGTTTTTGGAAAAGAAAAATCATTTTGGGAACAAGTTTTGTGGTTTTAGCGGTTTGTGAATTCTTTACTTATTTATGAAAAGATGAAGGATTTGAAGGGAAGTCCTATAAATTGGATTTATCCAAGTGATATTTTTTTGTCTCATTCTGTCTGAAGATTTGCAAAAAAGTACATCTTGTTTTTTTCGCAGATTTCGTAGAAGATTTTGAAGCTGATGAAGAAACAGAACCTGGAGGAAAGAAAAGGTCTGAAATGGAATGGGAGCAAGAAATAGACGAGTCAGTCGGAGGCGGTGGTAAAAGTGAAAGAGAGAGCAAAAAAGTTTCCTTCATGGTTGCGACTAAGAAACCGAAAACATGATGGTCCTTTTTTTAAAAAGTCAATGGAGGGAGTTGAAGCGTTTCGTCTATGTGGAAGTTCATGCCTTGTTCATTCTCTGGTTTGGTAAAAAATTTCATTGTTCCGTTTTCGGTAAAAGTGGTCATTGTTCCGTTTTCAGTAAAAGGGGTCATTGTTCCATTTTTGGTAAAAGTGTTCGTTGTTCCGTTGATGGTAGTGGTCCTCTGTACAAGTACTTTTATACAGGCATGTAGTCAATCAAAAACTGCCGATTTCCTTGTAAATTGGTCTTTAAGGAATATAAAAGCTGTGGAGAAGTGAATGCAGGTCAGCGAACTGGACATTCTATGAACCAAAGTTGGTTTTTGCAAAAAATACAAACACAGGACTGAACGTAAAATTACTCCTAAAATTGCACAAAGTGTCTTGAAGGTGTACTCACAAAACTACAGTTTTCGAAATAGTTAACCCTTTGATTTCGACTTCTGCAGGTTCTCAAAATCCTCTATCTATCTTGAGGGTACTATTTAAATTACTGCGGTAAATCTCTGCCCTAACGTTTTTAATGCTTACTCTATACGCTGAGCTTTGCTTGTCTTTTTAGGTACAGTGGTTGCTTGACAACAAGTGAGATTGTCCTTCAGAATCTGGATGACATTGTTGATCTCTATAATCTGAATAATAACTGCAGGTATATTGCTGTGCAACAGTCTTCTCCACATCTCTCAAAGCATATCTTACGTTAAGATGACAAAGTGTAGATAGAAAATTATACATTGAAACTTCAAATCATGCGATAAAAAATTGAAAACAGCCGTGAGATTACTGTATCAGTCCTGACATTTAGTTACTGACTACAACTATCAAGGGTGCATTCATACCAATGACCAACCAACTTACTGCGTTGACCAGTGGAAAAATAGCAGTTTAAAAAAGGGATAACAGCAGCAAATCAAAAAGCGAAATTTTGATTCATGAACAGATACTGTGGACAATAACTAACGTCTATATTTGGGAATGAATGAGGAAAAGCGAGACATTTCAACTAAAAGTTACAAGAACACAGGTAGGTGAACCAGGACTTCTGCAGAGGTCTACACTAACTAAAGTTTTAGGGCAAGAAAACTTGATAATATTGTCATGCTTGTTCTCTTTCACAAGCATTCTGGAGAGCTTTCTTTCTTTTATCAATAGATATCATATCATGCCGAGGTACAATACATGACTGCAAAACTGAAAAATCTGATCCGAAATTGTAAACTAGATTGCAAAAAATTGCCGAACAAATTGACTTTAGCAGTTTTCCAACAAAAGCATAAAACAGCAACAAATGAGCCATTTACAGAGTATTAACGCCACAAAAACAGAGCAATTATTAGGTACACGAACTAAACAGAAAAAGGGAAAGAAATCACAAAGCTGGCATGAGACCAGCTTCGTATTTTCAAAATATCAAAACCATACTGCCTCCAAACAATTTCTCCGAAAAACTACCATCGTTCATCGAGACTGTCCTCATCTTCCTTCAAATCCTAGAAAGAATAACGCCTCCTCCCTTGTCCATTTTTCATTTTTCCACAAAACAATACCCAACAATGTTTTCCAAAGCATTTCCAGAGCTCTTTCCATGAGTATCCACAGGGACCCCCAATATTTTCACCTCTCCAAAAACTCAACTGCCAAAAGCGGCCAGCTTGGGCGAATCTTCATTGAACCAGTAACGACAGAAACAGCCGGAGTCGACCTTGTTTGAGCCAAAATGAGCTGTCGTTGATCTCCTCCTAGTCGAAGACGAAGAGAGAGAGAGAGACTCTCAGAGACTGTCAACAGAGGCCGTTCCCAAGAAGACATGAAAAGATGCCGTCCTTCCTCCAACGCCACAAAGATTCCTAACAATTTCTATGCCCAATCCCATGCAGTTTCTACCTTAAACAGAGAAGAAATCGGAGACAAAAACCGGAGTCTACACAACTGACAACCAGACCACAATTAGTGTTGTTTAGGCGATAAAACTAAACTGAAAAGTAGAGACAGGTACAACACATATTGTGAATGCGATGTTGTTACTAGAATGCATTACTCTGATTGACGAGTTTTGACTTTTTCTTCGACGATACTAATTGACCCTAATTGATTTTTTTTTTTTGTTTTTTGCGCTTTGCTGACCCTTGGGAATCTTACCAAAAACCCTAACTTTGAACCCACTGGAAAAAAAACTGTTGTAGGAAAACTTTTGTAGGAAACTTTTTGTAGGAAAACTTTTGTAGTATTCTACTGCTATAAAACCGAGACCTTACAACCAACCCAGTATGCAACAAACCATGTCATGAATGGAAAATTAATGCAGTGAAAATAGGTTTTCCTCGGCCCCCTTTGATCTGCTTTAATCTGCATAAACAATTCATTAGCAACATACAAAGCAGTGCAGTAGTTGTTGGTAAAAGACGAAAAAAAACCGGAGACAAGATTTTCGTGGATGTCGAAGCTGCGTTTTACATATGCCAGATCTGCAAGAGAATATATCTCCACTGAAAACTTTTTCCACTAAAGATTTTTCCACCGAAAATTTTATCTGAAACTCATTCCCACAAGACCACAAAGTGAACCCGATGTCAGAAAAATGACGTAAAAAGCGTAGTTTCCTCTTTTGACTTACAATATCTGCCTCAGGATATACAAGAAATCGTTACAAAACCGGAAATTCGCAAAGCTCGACTGCAGGTATATTGACTACCTTTAATCATCCAGGGAGAGTATTTATATTAGTAAGTGGGAGGAAAAAACAACCCTAATCCTTTATTTCCAGATCGCTACTTAGAGCACAATTATTATACTAGCTTGTCCTCCAGGTACAAGAATCAAAAGTAAAACTTAAAAAAAAAACATACTTTAACGTAAATTGAATTACAACCTGAAAATCCGGGCACAGTTTCAAGATCCAAGAAAAAAAAGTATGCATACTTTATAAAGGAGCCATACAAAAATAAATACTGTGAGTGAAAGGGATGATCAAATCGAATTGCAAAAGGAAATATGAAAAGGAATATATAGCAAATGAGCCAAAACTCAAAAGAGCATTATATGGACTTTTCAGTCAAGTTAACTTTGCAACAATATCGTACATATCCACACAAATCCACATTTGGCGGTTTCTGATCAGGTGACAATTCACAATAACAAATTTTTTTTTTCCCAAAAAAACTGCTCTTCAAAAAACCTGATAATTACCACACATAGTAAAGATTTGTTTAAACTTGAGAAACGACCATATGAAGTATAAATAGTCACACCTTTTATTTTTAGTGGGAGAGCTGCTCCGATCTGATGAGCTGGAGGGGCTCCGAGATCTGCATTTTGAAGACAAGAAGAAAAAAGATACATTCAATATCTTTATTTGCAGTAAATGTATCTGATGATTCCTAACCTAAATAGAAAAAGAAAGGATGACATCTAAATCAGAAAGAAGATGAATTATACAGTGCGACAAAATAATACAACAACCAACAGAAACAGCAATGTTTAAGAGAAGAGTTTGAAGCCTAAATAGGTTTATCTTCCCACCTCAGTTTGTTAAAACAGGCACTTCACTCAAAAAAAAGGAAAACACTCCATCGACAATCTACAAAAGTTGAGTGTGTGAATGAAAGATGGAAACACTAATGTGAGAGCAAACACAGACTATCCTAATTTTTTGGCAAAACGATCACGATAGTCCAAAAGTTGAAGAGAAAAAAAACAGAAAAGAAAAAAGAATGAAAGAAAAAAAGAGGGAAAATAAAAATGGAAGGAAAAAAAAAATGAAAAGAGAAAGAAAAAGAGTGACCGTAAGCTCAATATAAGCCTTACCGACTAGGGCTTTCACTGTCCTGCTTGGCTCTTCCACGTGGAGGTAGCGATTTCTGTGCTCAAACCATACAGAAAAACATTCGGTAAACATTCGGTAAACATACGGTAGACTTAAAGACTCTATAAACTTTTCAACCATCAAGTAAAACAAAGGAGAATAGAAGATGTAATATGGGTGGTTGCCATTCAATTCCCTTCTGTGGTGCAGAGAAGAGTCACAAAACGAATCACCATAATTACTTTGCGCATATTCAGTTTGGCTGTATGCCACTGTATCAAGCAATCAGCTTCAGGATATGCGTATTTGACAACAAAATAAATTAAGTCAAATGAAACAAAAATGAAATAAGTTATATAAAATGGCACTTATTTTCATACTGCCCATGGGACTTAATATCTTTACGGTGCCAACGTCAAGCTATTATAGATCTGCAATTTTTTAATTTGCATTATTCAAATTTCTTCTATCTCATAAAATGTAGCTCCTAACCATACAATCAACCTACCTCCACTAATTTCTCTAAAAAATTGTTTGGTCAAACCACCGACAAAACCCTCAATTCACTTCCTTATTAAAACTGACAACAGTGCAAAGCTCTGCCTAGCATGTTCTATGTCATTCCTGATAACTAAACCATCTTGACTCTATGCTTCCACATAAAAACATTATCCATAAAACCTCTCAATTCCCACAAAAAAACCTATCTATACCATTGCATCTCTGAGTCATGATAAGCTATTCTCTCACCCTCTTTCCCGGTGAGACTGGTGGTGACTCTGACGAATACGAGCTTGACCGAGGTCGCTTACTGGGAGGTGAACGTACCCTGCAAATATTTCAGGCAATGTTTGTTGTAACAGGTAAGAAAATGATCTCAGGAAATTAATCTCAGAAAATTGACCTCTGATCCGAAAATTGACCTGAGAAAATCCGGCAAACAAATAAAAACAAACGAACTAGAATAGCTGAACTGCAAAGAGAAGTCCACAAGTCGAAAGTCCACAAAAATAATAGAAAAGATGTACAGACTCTGAGAGTGCATTTCATCCATACAACCTCTGGAATCAATAAAAAATGTTCCCAATAAATAAAATTTAGCAATCCAAATGCAGTTATAGTTTCAGCAGTAGACAACAAAACAAAGCACGACTTTGACAGATGCAAGAATATAGACCTAAATTTGTGAACTAGAGACTTAGTGAATTTGTGCAAAAACCTAGTGAATTTGTGCAAAAACGTGTCCTTAATCCAGAAACACATAACCATCTGACAATACCTGCAACAAGGATATATGCTGTTCAAAATTGCAACAAAATCAGTCAGATAAAACTATATGCAAAAACGGTATTTATGTGTGAAGCAAGGATCTCAAACCTGCGAGGTGGAGAGCGTGATCTCATTGGTTTCCGAAATGGACTACGACTCCGAGGTCCTTTACGAGGGGGAGGAGATAACCGTCTGGGAGGAGGAGAGCGTCGTCGGGGAGGCAGAGGGGACCTGATGACAAAGAAGAAGGAAGAAGAAAGGAGGAGGGATAAGAATATAAACTTGCAAACAACAGCCATATAACACCTATAGATGTAAATGAAACAAAAACGGTAGTACCTCTTAACTGAATTGAGTGAACTTGGTATGGAGAAGACAGACGAATTTTAGACCCAACCTACCTGAGCGATCTTTTTAGTTCTTTATAAATACATCCAAAACTGCATGATAACTGAAGAACCTATATCAAGTCCATAACATTAGTGAAAAGGGAAAGATTCTTTTGTAATGATACAATAACAGTGTCTGACAACAAACAAGGGTAGAGACCGTCCTCCGATGGCCTACAAAGAGGCAGCATATAACTACTCTTAGAGAGAAAAGGTACCCGAAATCATGCCCATTTTTGAAATAAATCAAGGACTATGCTTCACAGTAGTCCATTTAAACCTTCTAAACACCATAACCAACGTTTTCTCGGCAAAAATGATTGGTGGCTGAACCACAAAACATAACCATCATAATATTCATTGCCCCAAGACTAGGGCACAGTCGATTATGTTAAACAAAAATTTAAATTGGTAATCCTTACCATAAATTCTTATGCTTTAAACAACTTGTCATTAGACACACAGGACCAGAGTCTAATTCAGTTCTGCGTTATCTCCATAATTGTTAAAATGAAAAAAAAAAAAAATGGGAAATACCTGCGATCGCGACGGTACACTATGGGAGATAATCTCCTGCCTGGAGGACTCCTTGGCCTACGCAGTGGCCTGTTCGAAAGAACCGACACAATCCACAAAAGACTTAAAATAAGTGATTGCTAGGCTTTTCACACTTCTAATAAAAGAGCACATCATTTAATCCACCAAAAAAAAAAAAACAAAAAAAACAGAAAGCCGCCAGAAAGCATAAAAAGAGCCTGACAAAAGATGTCAAACGGGTTACAGCTTAATCTCAAAGATAAAATGCTCAACGAGATAGCAATCAAAGTAACATCTGTACTTCACTTGAAAAACCTAAGGAAAACTAACAACATAATAAGCATGTGAGATAGAAAAAAGACAAATATACCCGTTGTGAACACCAAGACTTTGGAAATACAGTCAGCACACATCACAAAAACATGAAAAAGTGGGGAAAAACGTGAGTTATTGTCATTCGCGTGACAAGAGACAGCATATACAGAATGCATCAAACTCCATATATTTCACTTCTGGGGTTAACTCCATCAAAACTAGTTGATAACTCCTGACCATAAGGAAACAAAAATGAAAATCCGTTTCTCTAACTTACTTATCCTCGCTCCTTTAATCCGAATGATAAAATCAAAAAATCATAAATCAGAACCGAACGTCCCACCTTATGGGAGATCTGCGTCGTCCTCTCCCAGGAGAAGGAGAGCGTCTTCGCGGCAAAGGAGAGGCTCCTCGTCTTCTCGGCGACTCTCCCCTTCGCCGAGGAGGACTTGGAGAACGACGATTCCGAGGAGGAGGAGATTCTCCTCTCCTTCTACCAGGAAGATCTTTGTTAAACTCCTGAGGTCCACGTGGAAAAGGTGGCATTGGCCTGTTTGGAACAGGAGCTACTTTTGGTTGTCTGGGAATGAGCACAAATTGAGCACTCACAACATTTCCATCTATTTGCCCCTGTACATAAGCCAATAAAAAACATACACTATTAAAAACCCAAGCTGATTACAAAAAAAAATTACTTAAAACACAAGATAACCAATAAAAAGTTTGAGATTGTCACAAACACACGGATTCCTCAGCAAATACATGGATTCACCGACTTTCATTAAGGACATGGATTGCAAAACTAGAATATTGTGTGCAGGTTGCAGTTTTGAGATGTATTCAGATAAAAATAAATAAATTATTAAGTAGGACAAACACTACGAGCAACAGATGCACCAAAAAAAGAGCATCATGAATCTTACCAAAAGGATGAAAACCTAAAATGTCATCTATACGGGGAGCAGTAATATTACTCATGCAAGGACCTAAAAAAAGACCAACTCATTACATTTTTTCTCTGCAGGCCTGAGATTATTCAAAACGAATATCATGCTATTAAAAATGAATATCGACACTACTTCAATTGACAGGGTTCTAGAAAACAAATCTACTTTGAAACATGTGTTGTAATTTGACGGTCTACCTCCATAACAAAACATACTTGGATGAACGCAGACAGAAGTCTACAAAAATCCAATTGAGACAAAAAATTCAGAAAGGAAGTGACTAGAGACTTACTCCATCCATATGCTGTTGTGCCTTCTCAGCCTCTGCCCTGGTCTTATACTCCACATACCCGAAACCTTTGGGCAGATTTACCTGAAGCAATTACGACAATTAAATTAAAAGGCATGCAAAGCTTGGTGGTGATGCAAATGGTCACCACTACTTTTTTTGTCAGAAACTTGCCAGCTCCAAAAAAATGACTCAAATTCTTCATCAAAAGCAGAAAAAACAGATCGCCAAACAGATGGCGACCCACTTATTTTCAAAAAAACAATGGGGCCAAGGATGAATATTAGGAAAAAAGACAATCAAACCCTCCTCTCTGGAACAAAAAACCAGCCATTCTTATCAAACTGTCATCTTTGACTGCTTAATGATCAACATTGACACTCAACTACAGTGAATATAAACTTTTGTTTACCTGCTTGTCCATCGAAAGCTCAACGTAAGTCACTTCGCCGTACAAGCCTGTTCAACACCAACAAAAATTGAAGTTAATTGCTAAAAGAATAATGAAGTCGCGGATCCTCCACTAACAACAATGTAGTCAAATGGACAATTTTTAGTATTTCACCAAAATTCTATAACGGATTAAAAAAATTCAAAAAAGAGCCACAACAGAATGATCTCTCGTTCTCCAACATCAAAAACTAATCCACACTCTTGAAAATAAACAGAAGAAACGACATTATACAATGAATTCCAAAAATACTTACTGAACATTTCTTTCAAATCAATAATTTTCAAATCAACATTACGCAATGAAAATAAAAAATACTTGCTGCACATCTCTTTCAGATTGATATTCAGACAATGACCAAGAGTACTGACTGAATGTTTCTTTCAGATCAACAATTACACGATAAATATCAAAAATTACTTACAACATTGAGTATCAAAAATACTAAATGAATACATCTTTCAAATCGACAATACACAACGAATATCAGAAAATACTTACTGAATATTTCTTTCAGGTGTTCTTCGGTCACATTACGGGTCAAGCATCCAACATGAAGCTTTGTGGACTCCGGAGTTGGTTCGCGGACCTCCCTAAAAAAGCTCAAAAATAAAATAAAAATTGCTCCTTTTAATACCAAAAAGAAGAAGAATCAGATTATTACAGTGAACACTAGCATCATCTTGCATTAAAATGAAAACTTTCATTCACCATAGCATCACCAAAATCCCTATAACCTAAGCTTTTAAGACTCACTGAAGACCAGTTTGATATAAAAAGCAAACCCTAAAGTTCGCTGTTAGAAGCCCTAATCTAAAAGAGAAAAAGAATAGAGAAAACAACACAAGAAAATGCTATTTTGAGAGTTTGAAACACTGTCCATATCAGCTGTTCTGTCAGAGGAAATCCATTTCAGAAATATATCAAACCAAAAGAGTTTCCACAACCAACAGTGTGGTTTGTAGATATAATACAAAGTTTGCTATCGTTTTATCACAGGTTAAAAAAAAGTATGTCATAATTTATTTTAGGGTTTCAATTACAAGCTTAAAAAAACCGCATAAAAGTATAAATGGGTAAAACAGCTGTTTTCTGTAGTTTATGATAAGGGGTTTATTGGCAGTGAGGATGCTGTACCTAGGAGGAACTTCGACTTTTTTTGAAAGAGGAGGCTGTTCATCTCTAGGAGGAGGTGGAGGTAAAGGTGGAGGCGGAGGGGGAGCCTTGCTGCAAAAATGGACACAGGGTCAAAAACATGTAGCAAAATGATTTGGAGAAGGAATGAGATAAAGAGGGATAGAGACAGAGATAGAGAGGGAGAGAGAGAGAGTGAGAGACACAGAGACAAAGACAGAGACAAAGCGGGAAAAAGGCAGAGAGAGAGAGAGAGACGGACAGAGAGAGATATAGGGAGAGGGAGAGAGAGAGAAAGAAAAAAGAGAGAGACAGATAGAGAGAGACAGCTGGAGAGAAAGAGACAGCGACAAGGACAGCAAGAGAGAGAGAGGGAGAGAAAGAGAGGGGGAGAGAGAGCGGGAGAGAGAGAGGGAGGAGAGAGGGAGAGAAAGAGAGGGGAAAAGAGAGAAAACTAATAACTCAAAAAAAAGGAAAAGGAAACAAACATACGCTTCTCCAGAAACCGAAATCCAAAAAAAAGAGAAGAAGAACGAAAAGAAACTGACCGTATCTTCAGGATTTTCCACGTCTCTCCCTCCCCTAAATGTCATCTCCTTCTCCTTCTCCCTCTCTCTCTCCTTCTCCTCCTCCTCCCCCACCACCACTCGATACCCCCCCTCCGGAGGCTCTCCCAGGGGAATGAGTCCAGGGTCACTCCGAGTCGCACTGGGGGGTAGAGGGAGAGAAAGAGAGAAAGGGCGGAAAGAGAGAGGGAAAGAGAACGGGAAGGGGAGAGAGAGAGAAAAGGAGAGAAAGAGGGAAGGGGAGAGAGGGGGAAAGATAGAGAGAAGGGAGTGGGAGAGAGAGCGAGAGGAGAGAGAGAAAGGGAGAGAGGAGAGAGGGAGTGAGTGCCAAAGGAGAGAGGAAGTGGGAGGAAGGGGGGGAAGGAGGGAGTGGGAGGTAGTGGTAGAGGGAGAAGAGAGAGTAGAGAGAGAGTGGGAGAAGGGGAGTGAGAGAGAGGGAAGGAGAGGTGAGAAGGACTGAGGGGAGGGCAGGAGGGGGAGAAGGGAGAGGGAAGACGAAGAGGGAGGGAGAGAGAGGTTGTCATGAGAACGTGCTTGTCATAGGTCTAGAGCCAGAGAGCAGGACGACAGTGGAAGGGGGGGAGAGGGAGAGAGAGGGCGACATAGAGGGAAGGAAACAGCGAGAAAGAGAGAGGAAAGAGAAAAGGAAAGAGAGGAGAGGGGGGAGGGAGAGAGGGGGGAGGAAGAGAGGAGGGGGGGGGAGGCGAGAGAGAGGGGGGGGAGGGAGGAGGGGGAGGGGGGGGTTTTACGTCGACTGGGGCTTTTGCTTTGACCGCTGTCTGAGTCAGAGTCAGATCCTGAGAAGGAGCGAGAGGGAGAAGCGGAAGCTGAGGTCGACCGAGAGTAGGAGGAGGCAGATTTGGACTCAGAGCCAGAACGAGAGCGCCGAGCCATGGTCTACCCCTCCTCTGCTACCTTTTCTTTCTTTTTCTCTTTTTTTCTCTTATTTTTTGTTTTTTTTTGCTTTTTCTTCCTGTAAGCTGGAAAAAAATAGAGAAAAGAGTGGCGAAGGCAGAGGAAAGAGAAATGCGGCTGAGTGAAACGAGCGAGGGGGAAATAGAGGGAGAAAGAGAAGGCAAGAGAGGAGATACAAAAATGTAGGGTCAGCGTAGCAAGCGGGTTCAGATTCTTTCAGGAAGATGCTGCAGGTTTTCGGAAACTGAAACCCTAAATGTTTTGAAAGCTTTGTACTACTGTACTGTACAGTACAGTACTGTACACTACAGTACAGTACAGTACAGTACTGTACTGTACCATATAGTACGGAAGACATTGCCCGATCTAATATTTTATATTTCCAATCCGCCGTTGAAAAGTGCGTGAAAATAGTGCGAACTAAAAGTACGACCAAAGAGTGCGGAACTGCGGGAGAAGAGTATTGTGCGATTTTCAGGTACTTCCAGTGATAGTGTGGACTTTTTTTTTAGGTCATAAAGAATGGGCAAAGTTTCACACGTTTTCGGAGCTTAGCATCTTTATTGCCTTCTTTCAAGGAGAACTTAATTTCTTAACATTTCTGCCGAAGCTGTCCACACAATATTTGCTGTGTAACTCTTTTTTCAGTGATTATCTAATTTTCTGCGGGTTTTGGTCACATTGTTGTTTATTGTGGATTCTCTGTTTGGTGTTCTATTGTATTCCATTTAGTTCCGTTTGTTTTTATTTGTTTTATTTTTACCATTCCCTGCTCCTCTGTCCAATTTTTCTATGGCTGCAAAGCTGGCTGCCTTTTTTAGCCATAAGCATTTGTTTGAAAGGTATTGTAAACATTTTAGAGCTGCTTCGTTAAATCAAAAAATTCGAATTCACATTCTTGCACAAAACAAATCGAACTCTTGTCTTCAACTCCCGCAAAATGGAGGAGGAATTTCTCTCAAGGTTTTGTTTGAGGATCCATGGCTGCTGGCTGTGGATAAGCCGCCAAGGTTGCTGGTTAGTTTTTCTCAAACAATCTACATTCACATGTTTCATATTCACATAGAATTTCCATGTTTCATTTCACATGTATCTTATTCACATATTTTGTATATACATGTTTTACACTCACATGGAATTCACAAGTCTCATATAAGTATGAGACATTTACATTGCTGCATTTGATGTTTTCAGCCATAAATTTAATTGTGCATATGTTCAACAACAGATATAACTGAAATGTCTGTCTTTAAGTAGCAATTATATGGAATGCAGAAATAAAACTCAACTAAGTGGAATAAAAATTATGCGCAAGTTTGTGTTGTACACAAGTTAGTAGAATGGTAGTCGATCCCAAGTTAATGCCAAGTTCGTGAGTCAAAGTACACAACATAAGTTAATGTAGAGCACAATCAGTCTATACGTGGCACACATAAGTGAGATCAATGTTTGAATGGCTGTTAAAATAAAAATGCTTCGAAAAGTTTGGAAATTGTAATAATGGTGGACCTTGGAGTCACTTTGCAGGTACACAGATGCAAAGAGGCGAGCAAACAAGAGTGCAAGGAGAATCTTTTTGTTAAGGACATTGCAGAACAGCAGCTTACCAAAGGTGAATGCCATAACAACAACCATTTCTGACTTCAAGTGTATTGCACTGCGCCATTGCTATTAAGTGTTAAGGAATAATTAGTATAAATGCCAAATTAAAATGTTGAGTACTAATTTAGTGTAGAGAGACGGGGCAGATTCTAGTCCACGCCTTAAGTTGTGTTCATAACACTATTTTACGGTTTTTGACCAGGAAAAGCCACAGCCCATTAGTGTTATTGACAATCACTGCAATGGGCAGTGTACACACCTTAAACCACTATTAGAATTATATTTATAGTTTGAGAGCAGGTTTTTTTGAGCTAAAATCATAAAAAGGTGTTAAAAACACTATTCGTTTAAGTGGTTATAGGAAGCCATGTTGCAAAGCATAATTTAGTGTAGTTAATAATAAATTCACTTTAGCACTAATAACCCATAGGAAAGGGCTATGGAAATTTTAATTTTTACCGGGCAAATTTCAAGGTGAAAAGCATCCTAAGTGTCGATGCTGCTGAAAGGGATGTTGTGAAACGCGTAAATAGTACATAAACAGCTTGATAATTTGAAATTGACTTTGGGAGTATGCATTTGACCGTCTTGAAGTTGTAAAGCAGTCTTGATGCCGGATATAAATTAAAGCTCTTTGATAAGCTTAACATTCACAAGCTAATTTTTCGTTTGCTTTTATGGAAGGTAGGCTTTTGTATCCAGTTCACCGGCTTGATCGTCCAGCTAGTGGAGTATTGATTTTTGCAAAGTCGGGACAAATTGCCCACCAACTTCAACAGGGCTTTGCCAGCCCGGCCTGTCAAAAACAGTCAGTAAACCTTACCTCCTGTCCTTTATTGTGAAGTTACAAATTGTTTTTGTAGCAGGCCTTTAGTCGTAATATCTGTCCTTTCTTCAAATGCAGTTGTAAAGTGTGTCCTGTAGTTGTACCATTCTCGTGAATTCACATAGTAGTTTTCTCTTTGGTGAATAATTGTTTGTTGAAACGGCTTATGTTTATGGATGCAGATACGTAGTACTTGCTCGTGGCAAAACTCCTCAGACTTTTATTTGTGATGAGCTCGTGAAGGATGAAAAGGTACAACAATGGGAATGATCAACGGTCAATAGAGGGTCAGGTCCGTGGTTGTCCTAGAATGTGGGTAAATTAAGGAACTATTCTTTAAGGCATTTCTGTGGTTCTTTCATGTCCCATTGGCCCAGCAAGTTTTTTATATCTCCCTTTCAGGACTCTCCCATTTGATTGGATCTCTGTTTCAAACCTATCGATTGTGTGATTTCAGATTGTAATGTATGGCAGCCTTAAACAAGGAAGGATTATGAAATGTAATATTCTGGAAAGGCTTCGCAGTAATAATAGTAGCAAGTTTAGTAATCATAAAAGGTAAACATGCTGTCATCTTCAGTCAAAATGTCTTTACTGTGATTTGTACACACACAGGAATTAATATTTGGTCAAAAGCGTCTCATTTTTTGATTCTTAGGGCATTCCTCGTGAGGCTTTGACGGAATGCAAAAAATTGCTCGATCTTCCACAAGCCCGGTGCTCTCTCCTACAGGTACTACTTTTCCCGATTGAAATCGAGTCCTGTTTCTCAAAGGCATTTGCCATCTATGTGAAACTCAGTGATTTACCATGAGAAATGCGAGTACATCGTGAATCGCTATTATCGCTGTTACGAGTTCAAAATACTACTTCGTTTCCAGATTTTTGTTTTTGGCTCACGAACTAGTTTTTTTGTCCCTAATTTCGAAAGCAGCCAAATTTGCCTGCATCAAGAGTGCCTAACTTAAAACGTTTTTTTACGCATTCCACAACTTCTATTTATTCTCGACTCGAATAGCTATACACACACGAGTATTCAGACATGCCGGTTTTACTTATGCCGGTTGAACAATTCAACCTCCAGTTTGGCTTTTTTTTTTGCCTTTGGAGATAATGAGCTAAGCCATAATGGTGTGGCCATGTTTTCCAGGTCGTTATCCGAACAGGAAGGTGGCATCAGATTCGCAAACACCTTAACCATCGAGGTCACCATGTAAGTTACCTCCTCTCTCCCTCCCTTCCTCCCACCCTCCCTCGCTCCTTCCCTCCCTTCCTCCTTCCTCTCCCGCCCCCTTCCCCTCCCCCTCCCTCTCCTGTCCCCCCCCCCCTCTCCCTCTCTCTCCTTCTCCATTCCTCTCCCTCGCTTCATTTCGTTTTGTACGGTAAAAGTTAATGATCAAAGTGGAGTGGACAAGAGTCCTAGGGATGGATTTCATCAGAAAATTTAGTGATGTAAACCTTTGGAGAAACTTGGAGACGCTGTTTGATGGATCATAATATCCATATGAAGTCCTATTATTTGCTATGACTTGCTGACACAAGTTTCAGAAAATAAATTGAGAGAAAATGACCGTTACTCTTATACGTCAATCAAAATTTTGTCAACACTAAATGATTCATTTTGCTAAGGGTTGTTTTTTGTTTTGGATCACTATGGATCCCGTGATTTACTGTTAAGACTGGATTTTCATTAAATCACGTAGTTTATGCTCAACTGTCAGTTTGATAATGACGAAGTTTAAAATTGAATGTCGGTTTGAAAATGACGAGGTTTATGGTTGAATGCCGGTTTTAAATGAGGAGGTCTGTACTTGAATGCCCGTTTGATAATGACAAAGTTTTATACTTAAATATCGGTTTGATAATGATGAGGCTTTTTTGTTTCATTTTGAGATTTTTGTTTTATTTTGAGATTTTTGTTTTATTTTGAAACTTTTGTTTGCAGGTTGTGGGTGATTCTGTACATGGTAAGGGAGGAACCAATCGTTTTTTTCGTGAGTTCTATAATCTTCTTTCTGCGAGATGTTTCCTCCATGCCCATCTCCTCTCTCTCCCTCATCCATCTATTTATGCCTTACCACCTTCCCCTCACCAGGTATCTATTGACTCCTTAAGTCAAAGTGAGGATCATATGCCCTTCGAGAAAAGGAAAAGTTTTAATGTAACTGTAACGGAAAACTTCAAAGAAACGGAAGGGTTATCTCCGTTTAAAAGTGCTGAACATGATCAAGGACTTTCTCCCTTTGTAAAAAAGGATAGTGAGGATTTAAATTCTTTCATAGAAATAGATAATAAGTATGAGTTGAAATCTTCGGTTCCCTTACTACAGATCATTTCTCCTTTACCTTTAGACCTCCAGACGGTTCTACTGTCTCTTCCAGATGAGGTCCAATTATCAACTTTAAAGGAATTGTCTCTTTTGGAATAATACGTTTTTTTTTAAAACGGGCGATGGTAAATTATCTGAGTACATGGAAACAAAGAAAGGAAGAGCCAAAACCAAACTGATAAAAGTTAACAATTTTTTGTAGCTTGGTTTTTCACGCTGTGATTCGTCAGTTTGTGAGAACAGTGTCTTTTATGTTTTGTTTGTGAGGAATACGGGTGTTGGGAAATCGCATTAAAGTTTTGACAAACTATATCAATAATAGGGAGGTGAAACCTTCCCCGGATGTGATTGGAATACTACAATCCAAGGTTGTTGGATGTTGTTATTGTTTTCTTTTGTTTTTTTTTTCCTCTTTTTTGGTTTGCAACAGGCTTCGTAAAGAAAAAGGAAAGTAGACGATTGCCCAGAGCCTATAATTAAAATGCTTTCATCAATCTTGCTGGTAAATATCTCTTCTGTTAACACTTCTGTTTACACAGTTTGTTACCATTGGTCAGTTTTATGGTCTTGCCTTACTGAATGTGGTGGTTACATGTGGAAACATTTGAAAAATTATAAGCTACATTAAAAACGAGCAATGGTAAGCCATCTGAACAATGGGACACGGAAAAGCAACAAGGAGGAAAAGTAAAAAAAAAATTTAGAAACAAAAAAGAAAAATGGTACACAAAAACCTTTATCCGCTTTCTTACAGTTATTGTTCTTATTATGATTATGATTATTACTGTTATTATTAGTATTACTCTTATTACTATCAATAATGTTATATTTTTCTTATCCAAAGACCATAAATAAAAATATGCCTTGTTGTTTTCAAAGGAAGGAAACCTCCACCTACCACCAATTTGATTTCTTGTTAGTCGACAAATATGCGACTTCGATAGACCACTTCTGAAAGAAAATTGATGTCTTATCGGCGCATCGAGTGCTCTTCGATTAACGACTCGCAGTGTGGAAGTTATACTTACTCTTCTTTTCATGAGTTACAAAAAAATCAAATTGTCCGTCGACTTCCGGAGGAATATCACATCGCAGAACCCCATCACGAATAATTTCGGCTTTAATTTCTTTCCCTTTAATTGATATTCCCCAATTGCCGCTGTTCATAGGTTGACAAAGCCCATCCTCCATAAATTCTCCTGTTATCAGGAGCTGCTTATTTAAGAAACAAAAGCGTACATAAAAAATTACACGAGTCAGCTAACTGTTGAATTAGACCCAAATATTTCAACAACATTGTTCCATTATCAAACTCTACAAAGTCACATAGCATAAAACAGATTAGGAATAAATCAGTTGTCGAAATAAACCTGAATCACACTTGAATTTGAACCGAATTAGACTTAGGGTATGTCCCCATGTGCATAAGTAAGGGTTTTTTTCTGTCGTTTTCCTGTAAAACTTAGCGCCGTACTGCCTAAGTTGCACGCAAATTTGTAGAGTACAATTTGCGTTATCCTCGAACTTAGGATGTACGAAAATTTGTCGTCTTGTGTTTTTCGACCCACTTCCACGACAAAAAACGTCATCTTCAACCTTACGTTTAAAACACATGCGCGATGTGTTTTAAAACTAGGTATTTTCGATAAACAAATAGGAACATATATTAACACGTGCCTTAATTTTTGAAAATTTTCATACGATTTCCAAGGACAGAAAAGTACAAAATTCGCTATGTTTTGCCCGTTTGCTTCTAATACGACAAAGAAAAAAATACAATTTGTTTGGTTTTGTCCGTTTTCGTCGAGTACGGATTTTTTTGCAGGGTCTTCAAATTCCGATGCCATTTCACGTCGACCGGATAGGTTACGCAAAGGCAAAGCGCATCGTCTTCAACCGTGAAACGGCACAGGCTGGAAGGCGGTACGTCTACAATGTCACGGTAAGACATGCGACGTCATAAGCAGTTCCAAAAAATAACGTGCGACCACAGATTGTAGACGTTGACAGCCGTCACAGGTATTGTCGACGTATACAATCGTCACAAGCGTAAGTTACGATTTCGTCCTTACAGACATAGGGACACTTGAAAACCGGGTCCGGACAAAACTTTATTTTATTGCAAAAAAGAAAATGAAATCATGAAACAAACAAAAGATTTACCAGGGTGTGACAACACTCATGCAGAGATCTGTTCACATGGAAATCACTGCTAAACACTGCAAAATCTCATCTTTGTACAAAACCTATAGATGCCAAACAACCTGTAGCTACTATTTAGCTCTTAAAACAGTAACCTGCTCATTGCTATTAAGAGTGAAGAATCGCTAGCATCCAAACAAAATTAGTATCGAAATTAGTATCAATTATTCTTTCTTAGTGTGAATGACAATGCAAATTGTAACCCACTCCCCTCAACAGCCTTACCAACACATGAATTTTGGACACCTATAGATAAGTGTACCAGTCATAGTTACAGGAATTCGTCCTCTGCCCCAAACATTCTTCTACGCTTCAAGAAGCTGCAGCAACATTGCAAAAAAAGATGCTTCCATATGCCAATGTCCTTTTTGAACTTCAGAGAAGATTAAACGGACACCTTTGTAGCCTTTTCATAAAAGATTAATTCACAAAAGACTATTTTCGCAAAAGATTTCATTTCACAAAAGTTTCCTTTTCACAAAAGATTCCCTTTCACAAGATATTCCTTTTCACAAAAGATTTTCAATCCTTTGCAATCCCCACCCATTTGAATTCAAATCACGCTTACAAGAAAAATGTTTCTAAACATTCCTATCCTCTTACTTTATAAAGCTTTGACCTTTTTTCCGTATGCTTTCGTAAATGCTAATCACAGTTTATTATCTCTCGTGGTTTTTCAAAACTGGATTTATCGAGCTATCACTTCAATTCCCTCTGGTATCCTAATCCCTCATAGGCCGCCTCCAAAACTCTCCCATTGACCTCTTTTGTGAAAACTTGCGATTCAACTTTCTCCATAAGAGGCCAGATCTGCAAGAAAGTCAGTTTTTCCTCAAAATGTCAATACAAAGCTGTCATGTTATAAAAAACAGGAAAAAAAAGTCAGTTTTTTTCCTTGAAATTCAGTACAAAGCTGTCATTTTATCACAGCAAGAAAGTCAAAGTGAATACCAAACTGTCATTTTATCATTAACGGCAAGAAAGTCAGTTCCTTCGTGTTTCCTGTAAATGACAACACAAAACTATCAGTTTTTTTCCTGTAAATGACAAAAAAAACTGTCACTTTATCAATAACAAAAGTTTTATTCGTAATTCTGTGACAAACGTCTATTTCACTATCGATCATAACTTCCAGATTAGACAGTGCGCGTTAAGAATTCAATTGCTAGAAAGTTCCATTAATTGTTAGGAACAAATTCTTTTTGAAACCAAGTTATGTAATTAAAGATTTTACTTTATACAAAATGAAGTTGCGAATTAATGTAATCCTCTGTCAACGATTATATATTGTTCATTTAGCATCCAGAAAAAATGAGTTAAGCACAATACATGAATGTATAAACTATGCAGTAAATTATGACAATTGAGCAGTAAATGTCGAGACTCATATCATATAAAATCATCGCAAATGAAATGTTGAGGTGACTGTGACAGAGAGGAAAAATGTAAGGAAATGACGACTCATTACTAGAGTTGTATACAGAGCAGTGTTTGCCAATAATCGATCGGTACATTTTTGAAGGGATTTGATATTCGATATATAGAGCCGACAATCACGTTATATGGATATGAATATTGCAATATCATCAACACCCTTACATTTATTTCTGTACTATTCAAACATTTTCTTTCTAACCTGTCGAGGCTGAATTCCGAGTACGTTACGCTAAATTGTAGCTAAGTATACCATTTTATCGCCTTGATAATGTGATATAACGAAATCACGATCCCTCGTTTGTGATTTCGATCAATATACATCACTACTGATCGATTACATTTGATCATCCTTCTAATATTTTGCAAAGAAAATAACCTAGTGAATGATATTTTTCTTTTTGTAGATCCGATGTTTTGCTATTGGGTCGAACGAAATAAATGACAGCATTGCCCAAAAGAAGGAAAAAAAACAACTGACACTTTCAACCCGAAAAAAAAAAAAAAAGAGGTACGGCAAAGTTACCTCGCTTGCATAATGCCGACATATGCTTCGAAACTGAGAGAGAGTAAACTCTATCCACGCCTTCTCCTCTTCTCTATCCATCTTCTCGTCTCCCAAATGTTCCGGTCCTCCTCCACCATTTACACTTCCGTTTACGCCTTCTTCCAGTCCTCCTCTTTCCTTCCTGCAATCATCTCCAAAACATGAAATATAACACTCATTTTCCAACACATATTTTTTGTATTGTTTGCTTTGATGTTTAACGTTTTTTCTATTTCCTTTTTTTCTGCTTTGATGAATTTTCAATTTCCTTTTTTTCAGGTGAGCCAGTTCAAATCCTGAAATCTCATAACTGCATTTTTGCAAAACGCTCTCCCTCCGCTCTCTCCCTTTCCACCTCCCCCCCTCTCCCCCTCCCCCTCCCCTTCCCCCTCTCCACTTCCCCACCCCCTCTCCCCTCCCCCCAAAGAGAAAAATATAATCCCAGAAAAAAAAAATATATGGTCAAAACAAATATACATCTAGAGATGATAAATAATAATAACAATAATAATAATAATAATAATAACAATAATAAAAAACTCACCGATGGTGGCCTCTCGCATTTCCTCCCTCTCCATTCATGTCCACATCCTTCCCCTCATTTTGGGAAGCGTTTTCCTCTCCCTCTGCCTCCATAGGAACCGCTTCCTCTCCCTCTCCCTCTCCCCCCTCTTTTCTGCTCTCACCAGGCCCCTCTGTCTCACTAACCGCCATTTTTTGTGTCAGAACAGAAAAAAGTTTCCAAGAAGGGCGAGGTACAAGTTCTGCGATAAAAAAACAAAAAGGTAAGAAAAACAAAAAGACAAAAAAACAAAAGAAACAAAAACAAAAACAAAAACAAAAACAAAAACAAAAACAAAAAATGAAACAAAGAAAAATCAAAAAGGGTCTCAGTTTCTTAAGATCGACATGTGAAAATGAACATCCTCTCACTCTTTCGTCCTGTCCTCCTAAAACCGAAAGAAAAAGAAAGACCGTAACTGTAACCTTCCCAGTGGATATTAAAACCTTCAATGTAAAAAGACGTAAACATTTCGAATTTTTTAGTAAAAATGATATTCAACTTTTTTCTCCTTCAGTTGTTTGGTATTTAAAACAACATCTTTGAAGAATCCAGTTAAAAAGTAGATAAGGCGATAAGTAAAAAGGCAATAAAGTAATCAGTAATAAGGTTATAAGGTAATAAGTAACAAGTAATAAGTTATAAGCAACTAGTAATAAGTAATAAGAGTATAAGTAATAAGTAACAACAAATAAGTTAACGTAAATAAGGTAGTAAGTAATAAGTAAAAAGAGAAAAAGTAATAAGTAACAGAAAATAAGTTGACTTGAAAAACTGAGACCTACCTCTTGCTCTTCTAAAGCCCGTTGGAGAGAAAACTGTTTTGCTTCCGCAGTTTCTTGTGCTGACGTGGCTTCTTCTGCGGCTTTTTCTGCTCTCCCATTGGCCCACTCCGCTTTTGCGAGTGCCTGGGATTTCGTCTCTTCTGTTTCGGAGGTTTCTACGAGAGCCATGGCTTCATTCGCATCTTCTCGAGCCTTAGAAGCCGCAGAAGTGGCTGAAGCCGAGGCGATTTCTGCCGAAATAACCTCTTTTCGGAGGTCTATTGTTCGATTGTTGGTCTTATTTAACGCATTTCTGAGAATCTGAAAAACAAAATACATAATAGTAAAATGTAAATGCAAATGGGTGTCAGCTCGACCTCTTTTCGGATGTTGATTGTGGGACTGTTCGCCTTATTTAACCCATTTTTGAGGATCTGAAAAACAAAATAAATTGTAATAAAATATGCAAGTAGGGTGTGTATTCAAATGGGAAGTATATGACAAGGGTCCAAATGGTGACAATGTTGTTGTTCCTGTTTCGTGCATTACTTCCAAAAAAAAACATAGAATGAGAATGGCAAAAAAAAATTAATGATAGAAGTTTAAAAGGTTAAAGAGAGTGAAAAATGGGGTGGCGTGTATGTGTGCTAGGGGGGGAGAGGGACGACAAGTTTCTTAAGCGCGGAAGTCATTCGCAATGGAAGAGGAAGAGAGAGAAAAAAATCTTATACAGGCAAATTTTTCAACATAAAAGGATAAAAAAGCTTGTACCTCCCAAATCAGGTCTGATGTGTGAAAGATGCGTTGACAAGGTGGAGAAAATGCCCATTGCGTGATTGCCAGATTCGAAACTATACGGAATCCCATACAGCGGTCAACAACTACAGCCGCCATTTGTGAAGAGTTGCTCCATAATTCCACTGCACTTCCCAGTAATGCCACTTGCTTTTCCTGAAAAAACACACAAATCCATGTCAAACTTTATCAGTTATCAGTAATGTCGTCGTTTTTACTGCAACGTTTTGGTCCAAGAATATCATTAAAGAAAACGTTTCTGGAAACGTACCAAACCAGTTAGTATTAAAATCCGATTGCTTCAATTGAAATAAACTCATGGGTAGAGCTTGTCATTTTTATGGAAAATCCGGGTCACGAACTCATCCAATGTTTAGTAAAGAAAGATGACAAAAAAAAATGCCGGAAATTAACGCATCAGATATAAAATCTTCCACTTCTAAAACACAAGCAAAAACTGAACATTATCACTACTATTAATAACCGCAAGCCTCAAATACGACCAAGAAGAACACCCCCTTTCATCATTATTTTCAAACACAGCATAAGAAAAACTTCTGACCCCCACCAGAAATATTAAACCATAAAAAAAAATTCCACAACTGCGAAAAATAAAAAAATAAAAAAAACACACCTGAGTAGGAGCCATTTTCCGCAACAACTGTGTATATCGTTCTAGAGCCGTCATGGTATGTGTGAAACTCTTTGCCCCCAAAAACAATAGAGTTTGGGCAGTGAGGTCTAACGCCCTTACAGGTCCCACAGCCGGAGTTAAACTCTCGTCCACCCATATCAACATTTCTTTTATACTGCTTTTAGCTCTCACTTTTTGAGTCAGAGCTTCAACCATACCCACTTCAGCCTCGGAAGCAGCACCATCTTTGGCAGAAGAATACTTAAAATGTGGGTTTGGTTGAGGGGGAAGAAGAGCAACCATTCTGTCGCTTTTCAAGCTCTGCAAAAATGCAATTGCCTGACTTGTAAGCCAAAAGAAGACTAAATCAAGACTAAAACAAGACGTGAAATTGACAATGAAACAATAACAGTGTTAATCTGTGTTAGATTTAGAACAAATACTGCCTAAATGTCATTATTTTGAATGTACAATTGTCAATTTTTCATTGGAATATACAAAACGAAAAGAAAGGAAGTTAGCTTCCGATCCTAACGTTTCAATACAAAATCCATGGATATAAAATATGGAATCTTTTGTGAAATTGGACATCTGTATCAACACAATAAGCAATCTGAGATGTACTTGCAGAAATTAACCATAATTAGCCTTTTACTCACCTCCTTTACTTTATCCCAATAAGCCAATCGAATCTCTTTATCGAGCACTTCGGTAACAAAGAAACGCTGTGGATGCCATGGTGGCTTATCGAGTACGTGAGCCCAAGAGTCCCATGGCCACACAAACTGAAAATTCGACCTGAACATCCAGCAAATTTCTCCATCCGACATCAATCTCACCAAAATTATGCGGAGAACTCAATATAGAGTGATAACATTCATCGTTATCAGAGACATATATTGTTACAGCATGTTTAGCGTGTTACTAGTTGTCAGATATTTGATTGAAATGTAAGAACCTTTACCTTTTGAACGTGGTCTGCAATAAAAAAAAAATATGACATAAAAAGATCGACATCGAGTGCCCAGAAACTTTTCAGCCCTAGTGGCGATGACTGGTGTAGCTTTCTTAAGCAAAAAGTCTTAAATACTTTATCAAGCAAGATGTAGAAGTCAAACGTGAACGACTATGACAATGATTAGTGTAGGATTTGTTCACCTAATTAATTCTAGCTATTCCCGCTTCTAGCTTAGTATCAATATTGTATCTTGTAATCAGAGGCCAAAACGGGAGCAAAAAACCGATGCTATTAGCCCTAATAGAGATTTACCATGTACTTACAAGTGGTGAGAGAGCCATTGAACGAGTCGATATTGACACTCCACATCCAAAGCAGCCAGGCTGTCAAAAAGAAGCTTTACTGCACCGGCAACCACAGCAGGGAAAGCTCCAGGAAGAGCCTGCAAAAAAAAAACACCGTTACCTTCCTTATAAAAGGAAAATCGAAATATGGTATGAACCCTAATAGTACAGATGGAAGGATAACAGGATACTAATTTCCCTTTGAACAGGAAAAACAAGCCCTGCGTGGTTGCTGTGGTCCATATACTTTTTGTCTGGTCATTACTGTGGTTTACCCCTTTAAACAATAGTACAGGATGCTTCCAGTACATAGCGTTTGATAATGATCAGTTTGCACTAGTTCAATACCTGCAGATATTTAGTTCGGAAAAAACCTCTTGTAACGTTCTGCAAATGGTGGCCAACTACACGTCGCCAAAAGCGACTTAATGTCGACTACTTTCTGTCCTCAAATGATGAAAGTTTTGCGTAGAAAACATGGTTGGCAGTTACTAACTCTGAAGTGTTGGAAAACGATCTAACAGTGAAAAAATTAGATACGGAACTGTGCAGTCAAGAATTTACAAACAAAATTTTGAAATCTCCAATAGGAAGTCTACTGTCCGGTGACAGAGGTCAAAGTACAGCGTTCGTGCATCCTCCGTCAACTTTCGAACTGAAATGTTGTGTACGGACACCAACAATTTCTCTGCACACTAACTATTTCTCTGCACTAACAGTTTCAGGATACACTACAAAATACGATTTGAAGATTCAGTTATACCATCCGAAAACACACATTTGATTCACAGGTTTATCCCTTCACCTAAAAATTGGCAAATGAATCATTAAAGTCCACATAAATTACAGTAAAGAGGAAAAAAACACCTCGCCTTTTTAACCAGGAGTTTGTTATGGTGCAGACTAATTCCAATGAGATGTGTTCTTTAACCTTTCTCTCTTATGTAAGGGTTTGTTGCGGTCCAGACTGATTTTTGTGGGACGACTACTCACCAGTTGTACTGAGGGATGTTGTTCTCACAAAACAAATTAGAGTGTGGCACATACAGGAAAACAGGCGAGAAAATTCATGTTGGATAAGGCCAATTCATCATAACAGAAAAAGGAGCTCACCTTGCATAAATCAACCATGATAACAGTGTAATAAATCAACCGGAAGGGAGGTTTAGGAAGGAGGAGAAGCTGCAACCAATATTCAATGAACGCCAAACACCACAAGCAGAATATCAGGAAAAACTCAAACTTGTATCCTCATGCAGAAAATGGGGATTTTGGCTAATCAGAAGACCGATATCTAGAAGAAACTTCTTCATATGAGAACAAACAGCCTGAGAAGAATGACAGAACAATAATAATAATAATAACAATAATAATAATTGGGATGATACCAATCGAATAATATCTTCTGAACCTCAACAGAACGCTACTTTCAGGTAGGCGAAACAAAAAGGCAAGTGGATGCGGACAAACGGGAAATAGTTAAAATTTGGGACAAATTCCTAAAACTCTTTAAAATGGAAACTACTCAGCGGAATAAGCTATGCAACAAACTCCATGGATAGTTCTGCCTACCTGAGAGAAGACGGTTTCAGCCATGATATACTCGTATCGGAATGGGACAGGTAGACCCACAAGGTAACCAGTGCACTCCTTTCGACTGCGACCCCAAAAACCTTGAAAAACCACTTAATAATGGAGAACCAGCAAGCGAAAATTCCCACAAAAATGTTTGTAATAGAGAAGCGTTCATTTCAGTACCGATCCATCCCTGAAGAAAAACTATTGAGAGTCTGAGTGTGAAAAACAGTCACAGAGATCCAGTGAAAATGGTTGAGAACCTTAAGGTAAATTTGCCAAAGTAAGAGTGACCTCCACAGGATTACCAAAAGTGTTCAATAAATTAGTCTTGCTTCGAGGTGCGTGGTGATATAGCAAACTTTCAAGATCATGGTTGACTGGCAATCCCAGAATCAACCATAGAAAGTAATTATTTCAATGACCACTCGAACAACTGAGAAGCGTTGGGAATGAAATATTTCACAGGTTAATTAGCCCCTAAAGTAGCCAAAACATTCAATTCTACCACGTGTATTTTTTAGGAAACAGGGCACAGTGTACTTTTGAGAAACAAAAAAAATGTAAACATTGTGGAACAGCAGAAAATAACTACTACACTCTCGAGAGACTGGAAGTCGCATCCAACCATAAAACCAACACATAAGCATCACCACTATTTGAACCATATCAATAGGTGGTTTACAAATCACAAAGAATTAGGTCATGGTCAACAGGAACATAGTTGTAAAGACCGCTTCTTCTAGCTCACGAGGAATTCCCAAAAACATTGAGAACAAGATAACAGAATTGAAACTTTGGGAACCACATTCTCCACTGAGTTAAAAGAGGGCCAATAATACTCACCAGCCATTAAGATAGTAGAGAACATCAAGAAGATACTCTTCCACAATGAAACGATCCATAGGAGTCATTGTCTGTCCTCAAAGCCACCACAATTTGATCCCATAGGAACTGTCAAAATAGAAAAATGGAATAACAAAATCGGTAAAGTTTGAGTCATTTCACAACCCAAAAAGGAATTACAAACGCATAATGTACCTATGTTACTGTAAGTGATCATATCAATCATCCGACAATAAATGAGATCCAGAAACGTTTCTATATGATGACTATGATTTCTCACAGTAAATTGAGAAAATCACATTTATCTGATTCCCTTGTATCCTGGCAGGCACATCCGTATTTCAAACAACTTTTTCCCGCCAGAAAACACTCAGAGTTTTAAATGTCAAGCTCAAGATGAATGCATTGTCAGACTGTCGCTAAGAGCCAAATTTCAAACTTGAACACTTTACTTCTAATTCCTCGGATGTACAACACACTGGTCTTCATAAAACGATTTAGGGGAAAAAAATCATCAATCTTTTCTGAAGACCCTTGACCAACAGAGAACTACAGAGAGTAAAACTTGCAACCAAGACTGAAGTTACATAAATCCTCTGACCTGTTCTTTTGCAAATACGAAAACAGGTCGGCCACAGAATAGTACTCACGTCATCCGTTTTTGAAGGTGGGAAAATCTTTAATCTCCCCACTCGAGGAGGATATGCTTGGAGAGCTTCAAATCGTTGCCGACTCATAGCTAAGGTAGTAACAGGTGAAGGTAGAGGTGGAACAGGTGGTCGAACAAGAGATGCCATTTCGTGGAAAGGAGCCGCAGAAAACAACTCCATGTAATCCTCATGCGTTCTCCATACTGCAAAGGATGAAAAAAAAAATTGGAGATCTTCAACAAACCTTTTTTCAGTTTTGGTTTTGCATGAAACAAAAAGACCTTGATGGAAAAGACTCCATGCAACACAGTCCAGTCTGCAATGATGTAAATTTATCAACCAGCTTTCTTCACCTCATTTATTGAACAGGCAGGGACACTATCTTTAATGCCCCTACCAATGCAAAACGCAAACACTGGAAACTTTGATTGAAAAAATTACCACTGTCTGCCCTCCATTGATTCTGTTGGAGCGACCGTATTCGTGCCAGTAGATCCTCCAAAGGATCCTGTATGCACGCACCCAAAAGAGAAAATGAGAGCACACAAAAAATATAGGAGCTGAATGAACCAAACAGCCTTCTTACAACAAGAGCACAGTTAATCGCTTTTGGAGTTATTAAGACTAATTCTGTGATGGTCTTTTATTGGTGCTAAGTTATAGAATAGCATTTACAACACTAATTGCCAGAACTTGTCCACATCAACAGTGCCTAAATTAGAAAAACTGATACTAAGATCACATTAAGACATATACTTTCTTTCCTCTAGTTGTGATCCACAGGATTATTTCTCAATGTGACTGGAGTGGTATTGTCTTGGAATTGTTCATTTTGCAGAAACACAATCCTTTGTCCTACTCTCCAATTTCAGCTCATACACTCACAAGTGAACCAGCAAAAAAAAAAAGGTTTTTTGTTCGATCGTAAAATAATTGCACCCAGTCACTGATGTCCAATCCCACAAAACGGTTTTCATTTCATAACACTGGGCAACTTAAGGTGTCTGTATGCTTACCTCTTGGTTAACGGTACTAAGGGGCTGGAGACACTGCAATGAAGCTTGGTGGAGAGGCGTTCTCAGACTCATGTAGGCCTCAATGGCCGTCAGAAACCTATCCAACTCCTCTGAAGCTTGCTGCAAAACAATACTTATTTTAATTCACTCTCCTTCGCAGTTTTATTGCAAGTGTACAGTTCCTTGTGACTATTGTCAGTTGCCATTCATGGTCAACAATTCTATGCTGCAAAATGGCAATGCTGCTAAAAGGAGGTGCACACACACATTTGCCCGAGGTTGCAATGCCGGATTTCCACCATCCTCCCACGCAAAAATAAATCTAAAACTTGATACAAACGTTCAGTTTGTTGTGATCATTTTCTGATGTCATTCATGTCACTGAACAACGGGCCAAGCTCCACTATCTATGCAATATAATACATCTAATTTTATTACAAACTCACAGTTCCTTGGGAAAATTCTCTGCTGCCATTCATATCATTGATGTAGGGCCAAGTTCAGTTACCTGTGACAATTCTATACTGCAGAATGGCAATGCTGCCAGAACGCAGTGCACATAGAAATCTGCCCGAGGTTGCCATGCCGGATTGCCACCATCCTCGTCCACTATGGCCGTTGCTGAGGCAAGAAGCATATCAAAAACTTCCACTACTGTGGCCGGAGAAACAACATGACAGACCATCTGCAACCATACACTCGTCCAGGCTCAGAAAACTGTTTTTCGAATAAACATATCATAAACTTCCACTACTGTGGCTGGAGAAACAACATGACAGACCATCTGCAACCATACACTCGTCCAGGCTCAGAAAACTGTTTTTCGAGTAAACATATCATAAACTTCAACTACTGTGGCTGGAGAAACAACATGACAGATCATCTGCAACCATATACACTTGCCATCAAAAACATGTTTTTTTTTAAGTCTTTGAATTTCTGAGTCTGTGTCGATACTATCATGAATCTTTCTCTTAACAATTCCACTTGACTGGAGAAATAACATGACAACCATACACTTGCTAAGACTCAAAAACTTGATTATTTTTTGAGTCTTTCATTCATATAGATTGACATTTCTGAGTCCGTGTCAAGACTATCACGAACCTTTCTCTCAACAGACTGTAAATCATAATCTCTGAGTCTGTGTCCAAACTATCACATTTCAATCAATAAATAGAATGTAACACATTTTTTGAGTTAGACTACAGATTAAAATTTCTAAGTCTAAGGCTACCGTAAATCTTCCTTGTTTTTCCACACATGCAAACACAGTGATACAGCAAGTAGCTCGCTCAAAATCTCAAAAACTGGAGCTTGTACTGGCAAAATTCCTTGTTTCTTCCATAGACACACGAGGGCTTGTCTGTTATGAACAGATCCAAAAAAGAAAAGCGAGAGAGCACTCCACAGAAAAGAAATACCAAGTTCAGTGTAAAAGCCTTACCAATAAAGATAAAAAGCGCAACAGAAGACGAAGCTTATTATTCTCTCCCTTATCCAAAGCACTCTGCAAACAAGAGAAACGGCAAGCCCATCTTCCCAACCAAACAGTAAAACTAACGCTTGAGCTAATAAATATCACTCTAGGGCTCCTATTAAGCTCCTTATAATCATTTTGCTCAGCCTGGTGGGTTGTAAAGAGAGCAAAAAGCACGAAAAACAAAATTACCTGCAAGCCTAAGTGGGTGCGTTCTACGACTTGCGCTGCGAAGTCCAAATTTTCTGCATTGAGAAGCCCAACCTGCATAAGCCAAAGAAAGCACTACTTTGTGAGCTATACCATGTATAGTAGCCATATTAGAGTTAACAACGTAGTTCAACCTTCAATTATTTGGCCTTTGACAATAAAAAAAGGTCCTGGCAACAGTACACAAGCACTACTTGGTTAGCTAGACCATGAATAGCTATTTTATTAATAACGCTTATTTGGTATTCAATCTTTTGGTCTTTGACAAAAAAAAAGTCTTGGCAATAAAGGCGCGCAAGCAGCCAGAAACCATTCACGGTAACCAACTAAACGCTAAAATAATTAGTCTAGTCTCATAACATAATAATCGTTTTCTATTCTAAGAAATACACGGAGTGGTTAAATGCAAACCGCAATTTGTATCTTATGCGTGACAAAGTGTCATTAACTTCAAGAAGTGCTGAAGAATCGTCCTTGTCAACGATAAACATTGATTACCTGTCTTTCCTTTGAAAGTGCTTGAGCCCCCTGTTGCTATAGACATGAGAAAGTTCAAATTTCAAACTGAAAGAAAGACACTAGAGTATGTGGCCTAATGCCACCAAAGAATGAATGTTCAGTCCTTGAAGCCGGTGGAAAACGAGAGACATGGTACACAAATGGTTGATCGAAGCTTTATGAAAAAAAAAGGTGAAGGAGAATACATGTTCAAGGCAAAACAACGATCCGGAGAAGACAAACTCTACCCAAAGACCTGATACACATAAACAGAAAGAGGTTTTTGAAGTGAAAGATTTTACACCTTTAATGGAACAATATGCGCTAAAACCCAGTAAACAGAATGCTCAGGTCAAATTGGACAGAACTGTTTGCTTACCTCAGCAAGCGATCAGGACAGACTACAAAGGGTGAAAGATACTCAAGAGGTTTCAAAATCATTGACAAGAGCCACTATGTCAAATGGAAGGTTGAGTGAAGGGAAGAAAAGGCATAAATTGAAATGACCGCCAAGCCAAAAAATAAAAAAACCAGCAAAAGCGTAACTCTCCAGTTATCTTAAGCCTTTGGTCCATAGACCTGAAAATGCTATTCATGGGTTGTTGACCCTGCGAAGGAGGATACTCCGTTCATTAAAATCTTGGTCAAAAGAAGAAGGTAAGGTACTGACCAGTGTAGCATACATTGGTGCCTTATGGGGCAACTCCTCCGCGCAGTCTAAAAGCAGCTGTTTTGAGAAAAACAGAATAAACAAAACCAGCGTCAATTTGTAGCAAAGTGTAAGAAGTTGACGATGGCAAGAGCTCCGCCAATGCAAAAAAAATATTGTCGACAATGCTGAAGGTCGAATATGACAGAAATAGCCTCTGGATTCTTATGGTAAAAGCAGGAGAAATGCAAACTTACAGTAAGTGCATCCGCTGAGATTTTCGAGAGCTCTTTCTTCAGGATTGCCGCACATCTTTCCTGCAGTTAAGGACACCGTCCACAATAAGAATAACAAACTGACCTTGAAATAGCAGCTCATTCACTACCGCCAACTTAAATGCAGGAAGTTTCACCATAACCCATCATCCTCGACTGAATACAAACACCAGTCACCTAAATGTTTTCGTCTAGGTAAATGCAGGACGTTTCACCATAGCCCATCATCCCCGAATGGATACAAACAACAATTATCTAAAGTATGTTTTAGCGTGGATAAATGCAGGACGTTCCACCATAACCCATCGTTCCCGAAAAGACCCAAACACCAACCATCTAAATTATGTATTGGTATAAATAAATGCAGAAATTTTCACCATATCTTTCGTCCCCAAATGGATCCAAACACCATTCATCTAAATTATGTTTTAGTCTCGATAAATGCAGGAAGGTTCACCATAACCTATCATCCCCGAATGGATCCAAACACCAATCATCTAGATTATGTTTTGGTATGGATAAATGCAGGAAGTTTCATCATATCCCATCATCCCCGGATGTATCCAAACACCAATCATCTAGATAATGTCTTTGTCCCGATAATCTTACAAGCTGCTTGCCAACATCTGTTACGAAATTGTATTCGGCACAATGGTCACCGAGGTAAAGCAGGAGCGACCTCCAGCTGTCATCCAACCAAATCTCACAAACGTTTCAGAAACAGACTCCTGAATTGTTCACATTCCACTACAAATAACCCAAAAAAAAGACATTTAAAATTTCCAAATAAAAGGACCCGATTCATAAACTGAAGTTAGAAATATAAAAGACAAGATACGACTCTGGTATCAATCACTGAATATGGTTTTGCAAAGAGAGAAAAAAACCATACCCCTTCATTACTAACAAAGGAATAAAAAGTCATAAAAACGATCAATGCTTAGAGGCAAACATACAAGCTACTTGAAAAAATTTACTGTACTTTCTACATAAAACAAACTTTATGCAGATAAACATAACCATTTGACATTACGAAAGGCTCTATGCTAAAACATTAAAAGAGATGAGAGAAGCCGGGGTCAATTATACAAAATGGAATGACCACTAATCAGAACATCAGGAAAAGCACAACTCTCCTAAGTGTAACATAGGACAATATTATGTTTAAAAGTCCTTCGGACATGATTAAGCTGTTCATTCAGCTAATCGTATTTTGTACTATTGAAACATGTGATTGAGAAAAGATTGGACCAAATAACTACTTGATTGGACATTGAACACTGCATCGTGTATCGCTATTAGGGTTAATAACACTTATTTGGTGCTAGTAAGTTTTTTTGCCCGGACCACAAAATAAAATTAGTAACACTTAACTGTTTTTTCTTTGCGCTACTTCTTTAAACGGTTAAAAAAATCAGCCATGGCATTCTGAGGTTAATTATAATCAATAGCAGTAATGTAAACCCCACGCTAACAATTTCTTTACTCTAATAACATTCACAGTGTAGCCTAAACAACGTTTTTAAAAGGGTGTTGTGTACGGATATTCCGGGTTTCTTGCGCAATTTGAAATGCCTCAATTACGCCATAAAGCCCATTACAAGTGTATCTCACCTGGCTGTGGTTTCAAGAGAATCATCGTCTCTTCTTTTTCGGTATTCGTCTGCAGGTCAAAGAAGACTTCACTAAAATTAGACATTGGTTTCAAAATAGTGAAAATGGTTAGAGTAGTTAAAACAGTTAAAATAGTGAAAATAGTTAGAGAGCCACATATTTTCTTGTTTTGAAGCAGTTTTTTTCTTAGTGATTTTTGCTTGTCGGCGAATATTTTTTCCGTTCAATTGTAAACAATAGCTGTAGCAACTACTTTTATTTTAATTTGATCAACATTTCTGTTAATCGTTCAAGTAACCATTCTATTCAAGTTTCACTTCACATTTTGTAGCAACCTTACTTTCAGATTTGTTGACTGATCTCTTCTTAATCATTTATATACCTGAACCCACATTTTTTCGTTTTACCGTTCTATCAAATGTTTCATCAGCTAGTCCAGTGCTACATTGGCCTGACGGTAGTTTAACAATGATTATAACAGGGCAATTACATGCACGCGGTTACTTGCGATACTCGCCAGTAGTCACCGTAATTGGACAGGAATATGTACTCTTTTACACCGTATATTTTCTTTACGAATAGTATGATTTCTGCGCCAGTAAAGCCAGCTACAAGGCTCATAAAATTCCCCTATTACCAAAAATAAAACATTTTGAGAGGATAAACGAAATGATTCAAACCATAAAATAAAAGATTTTGAGAAGATAATATTAGAAATGATTCTAGCCAATAATAAAACTCTTCGAGAGAATAATATTAGGAATAATTCTAACCAATAATAAAACATTTTGAGAGGATAAGATTAAAAATGATTCTAGCCAATTGAGAGGATAAGACTAAAAACGATGTTAACCAATAAAGGAAAATACTTTGAGAGGATAAGCTTGCTTACCATGACTGTTTCTCTGCCGTTTGGATCCTCTGTCGCTCTCCATAAATCTCAGTACTCCGTATAGATGTTTTTATTTGCTTCCAAATATCACAGCAATATCAGCTTACTCTATTGAAAGATAACTGCCAGCAATTTTCTCCACTCTTAAAGTCTCAGTTCCTTCAAAAATAAAAATGTTCAAAAACGACAATTCATGGAAAGAAAGCGAAGCTTCGGTTGTGAAAAAAGTTGCTCCTTTTCTTAAATCATGGAAGTCAACAAGACATTGCAAGAAAAAGAAGAAAGGGCCAAGGAGAGGAGAATGGTAAGAAAATCTTGAGCATGTTTTAAGTTCCCATTTCACAAATACTAATGAATTGCAATGAATTCAAAATTAAACTTCAAAACTTTTGAGGCTTGGAACTCCTGGCAATCCAGGAAACAATGCGACTGTATTCTACTGTACTGTAATTTACTTTTTAGTGTGAAAAAAACATGCGAATTTTCAGTGTTTAGTGCGGAAAACATAGTGCGGGAATTCACTACAGTACAGTACTGTACTGTACCTGTACTGTACAGTACAGTACTGTACATAACAGTATAGTTCTGTAATTCTGTTCTATAATTTACTGTACTGTACTGTACTGTACTGTACAGTACTAGAAAGTGGAAACAACTTCCGGTAAAATACCTGCGAAAATGCTTCTAAAGTTCTAAATATATAATATAACAAAAATACGCACTGACTCGCACTGAATTTCCGCACATTGTTATTGTATGTGTGTCAATATGGTGGATTAGCTTTTACAACGGAAATGCAATGATAAAGATGGAGATGAAAGGACTTATTAATTAGTATCAACAACTACACCGCCAATCGTTATTAGCGTTGTGTACACTAATTCCATCCCGGTTTTTTTATTTTTTTATTCTCCATTAGTGTAGTTCATTCTATTTTTTTCTTTATTCTATTTAGGGTTATTTTCAGTGCGTTGTCTCTTAAATAGAGTTGTGTACGGTCAGTGTCAGACCGTACATAAATGTACCTTTTTAAGTAAAAATTACAATAAATTAGTTTTAGTAACCGCAGACGCATGAGAATCTGCGTTCTAAAAAGGAAAAAAACCAGGTCGTAAAAAATCCCGCTCCCACATATTCGTCCGACAGCCGCGTTTCAACCGTGTGAATGTACGATTTGTGTACGATTTGTCAGATTTTGTACGGAGACCTATATTAGTGTAAGCATGTTTGTGACCGACATTTTTTTTTTCAAAGATCCAAATTACCATAATCAAACAATTAGAATGTATGATTTTTTCCAAAATTTTCAAATTCTTAAATAACGTACACCACTGTAATTATTATTATACGCTAATCAAACTCCCACCCTAATAACGATTGGCGGTGTAGTGTAGCGCGCGGGGGACACGGTGCTTTGCCCTTTGGTTGCCAAGGGCCTGTCGTTTTTGTTAGTGTTGTGTATCGGTAAGGATTTGCCGATAACCGATATGAGCCTTTTTTCGGGTATCCGATAATCGATATATTGGTACGATATATCGACATCGGTCTTATCGCCGATAAGTAGCCGATAATATCGGGTACTTATCGGCGATAATGCCGATAACAATAATTATCGGCGATAACTGTACGGACCGTACATATAAATGTACGGTCTGTACACTCAACTATACCTCTTATTCTCCGGACGTGTACAAGCATAAAAAGTACCGTAGCCGCCATGAAATCTGTACGATTTTGATACGGGTCCAATAAAAACGATGTACCTTTCACATCCGATGATATGGCTTTGTCCCTTGATTCCTTTAAATCCATCGGGGACCTGCCACGCGTTAATCTGTCGACTGTTTTGGCAAAAGTTGCCAAAAGAGCCATTCCGGGATGCCGACGCTCACGCTGGCCCGTCCGCTCGTGTTTTCTCATTCCAAGTCGTCCGTTCGATTCAGGCGGCGCGCAGAAATGCTATTTTGCGTCCGTTGTACTTTCGTGTCCGCCCTTTTTTTCCAGTTCCATGTTCACCAGTTTTTTAGTAAATTTCCGTACGACGGTGTAAATTTTTTGTTCAGTTAACCGGCCAACGTTAATGTGTCGCGTTTTCAGTAAGAAATTGCAGTTAAACCGTAACGGATCAGATTTCTATACGTGGCATGCCAAGCCTACATAAAATCAATAAACTAATACATTATGTTATAAAGTAATATTGTATGCATACTATATATATTTTAAGTTATCGCCGATATGGAATTCGTTGGTCCTGGACCGATGTATCGGAACCTCTGACCGTTCGATAACCGATAACTATCGGTATCGGTGTTATCGCGATAAGTTTTTTACCGATACACAACACTAGTATTTTGATGTTTTCACTCTAATTGGCTCCATCTACCAGCGTACATATCGTACCATTGGAATCCTAGTCATGTACTGTCACGCAGTGTACGGAAAAATATGATTCAGAGCATTGATAATCACTTTAAATGCCGCGATATTGCCGCACGTGACAAAGAGAGTTTTTTCGTACGATCCTTAACTGCCGAGCGTGTACCAAAACCGCCACGTTTGTAAAGTACGTTTAACATCATTCGAAGTGTGAAAATTTAAAAATTGATGAAATTGCTAACAAGTTATTTACCGTACGATGGTACAGTACAGTCATCTGAATGCGTGCTATAAGCCCATATCCGCTTCGCATCCACGTCATTTGTCGTTTCCTTCTTCTTTTCTTCAAAGTTTAAGCGCACCTTCTCGCAACTGATACGTACAGTGAATATCTTCGTACTAAAACCCTGGAAAACCCGAAAATCCAAAAAATACAATTGATCCAACGGCAACTGTCGTAGCTGGTAAAAAGATTCCACTAAGGGTAACCTTCCATCAGGCGTTCCCAGTAATTGTACGAACACGTTTACTGGCAGTAATATTTGTAACACCCTTCCATCAGGTCGTGCCAGTGAATGAGGTGTTATATTGCAACTGGTACCACGTAGGACCTGCTAAGCCGCACGAGAGTAATCATCATTTCCAAAAGGACAAAATCGCAGTTGCGTATGTGTACGGGCGGATGCCGATTAAAATATCTAGTAGTGTCACGCTAATGTACAATCTGAACGTTCTTATGGTTGTTGTGGTATCAACGGCCACGAAAACCGTTGCAAAAATTAAAGTTTGTACAAATGTCCAAGGATGTACCATTTGTACGTGAATCGCTGTATCGCACATTTATGAAGGAGACGTCACAGGATGTCTTACAATCAAGTTTTTTTTGTCGTCGAACATACAACCAAGATTTTTTTGTCGTCGAACAGGCTGGCATTTATGTCACACGGTACACTCCAATTGCCACATGTAAGTTTATTGCTTCACGTCTGTCGTGGATCGACTCTGACTTTACAAGTGGACAAAAAAAAACGCGTCCAGTAATCACAAACTCTCCTCCCGAAGACAGTCGAAGGAGACTAGCTACGTAGTAGAAACAAGAAGCGTTTGCGTCGAAAATTGAAAATTGGACGGTGGTAGTTTTCTCCAAGAATTCTGGAGAATCTCTACGAATTTTTAGTAAACATCTTTTGTAAAAAAAAAAAAAAAACAATACGGCCTAGTACAGAACGGTACTTTCTCCAATAAACAACCCCTTTTTTCGCCTGATGGAAGATCACCCTAACTTGAAATAGTGCGAACACCGTGATGCATTTTCACTTAAATCTCGTCCACGTGTCCGAAGAAGCTGGAGTGCATACGAACCAAGAAAAGATCCTTCATTTACTATCCGTACGAATTTTGGCCAGTAGCAAATAAAGATGTTGTTAGGGTATCTATGATTCGTCGAGCGTGATGTGGAGCTTCTACACGCTTTACGGACGTTTCCGTACATCCAGCGTCGGACATTGGGTATTCTACACCGCCAATCGTTATTAACGTTTAAGTTTTTTTAGCGTATAAAAATAATTAACCTGGTGTACACTATTTAAGAATTTGAAAAATTTGGAAAAAATCATACATTCTAATTGTTTGGTTATGGTAATTTGGATCTTTGAGAAAAAAAATGTCGGCCGCAAACATGCTTACACTAATATAGGTCTCCGTACAAAATCTGACAAATTGTACACAAATCGCACATTCACACGGTCAAAACGCGGCTGTCGGACGAATATGTGCGAGCGGGATTTTTTACGACCTGGTTTTTTTCCTTTTTAGAACGCACATTCTCATGTGTCCGCGGTTACTAAAACTAATTTATTGTACTTTTTAACTTAAAAAGGGACATTTACGTACGGTCAAACAGTGACCGTACATCACTCTATTTAAGAGACAACGTACTGAAAATAACCTTAAATATTATAAAGAAAAAAAAAATGAACTACGCTAATGGAGAATAATAAAAAAAAAGCGGGACGGAATTAGTGTACACAACGCTAATAACGATTGGCGGTGTAGCTTGTGCATAATCAAATATCGTACGGTTTCTGTATCTAAAAGTAAAAGTTTGAAATTGTTTTATGCGCACTCTACGTACTATTCGTTAGTTTACTCCGTGCGTTTTGTGCGCATAGGACATCTATGACGCCACGTAAGCCTAAAACTAAATGGAAACAATAATAACAAAACATTTAAAACATTCTTAAGCTTCTACCGTAGTATTATGCTGAAGCCTAAAGTGTACCGATTCTAGATTGTAGTCATACATCGCAATATTTAAAAAACTATTGAACTAGAGTGGTTGGCACTAGTTAAACAATACATATAGTACACCGTGTATCGTTATTAGTGTTAATGTTTTTTCCGCCACTTTAAATATATTTTCTCCGTACATCATTGTCCGATCTTCACTTTGAGACCGCCAATCAAAAGCTGAGAATTTTACCTTTCAATCGCAACCGTCAGATCCACAAACTGACATGTGTGTACGGATAAAAGATGTGTTAAGTGGCAGAGAAAACAATAATGCTAGTAGCAATTCTCGGTGTAGCGTACATGAAAAATTTGTATTATTTAGGGTATGTCCCCATGTACTTGTAACTTAGCGAACTTACTTTGTATTTTAGCGCGGATCCGCCGGATCCGGTTTTCATATGTCCATATGTGCAAGAACGTAATCGTAACTTTAGTTTGTGACGATTATATACGTCGAGAATACCTGTGACGGTTGTCAACGTCTACGATCTGTGTTGTCGCACATTATTTTTTGGAATTGTTTGTGACGTCGCATGTCTTACCGTGACATTTCGTATTCCAGCCCTAAGACGTACCGCATTCCAGCCTGTGTCGTTTCACGGTTGAAGAAGATGCGCTTTGCCTTCGCGTCGCCTGTCCAGTCGACGTGAAATGGCATTAGAATTTCGAGACCCCTACAAAAAAAAACCGTACTGAAAGAAAACGGACAAAATCAAACAAATTGTGTGCTTCTCTTTGTCGTATTGAACGCAAACGGCCAAAGCATAGCGAATTTTGTACTTTTCTTTGTCCTAAGAAATCATATGAAATTTTTCGAAAATTACGGCATGTGCGAATATATGTTCTTTTTTGTTTATATAAAATCCCTAGTTTTAAAACACATCGCGCATGTGTTTTAAAGATAAGGTTGAAGATGACGTTTTTTGTCATCGAAGTGGGTCGAAAAACGGAAGATGACAAATTTTCGTGCATTCTAAGTTCGAGGATGACGCAAATTGTACTCTACACATTTGCAATTCTTTCATACGGTTGGAACTTAGGCAGTACGGCACTAAGTTTTACAGGAAAACGACATAAAAAAACCCTTACTTATTTACATGGGGACATACCCTTATTCTCTTAGGTCCAAGTGTCGTACTTTATGGCTATAGTGTTACTAACAACAATTGGAATTCACGGGGTAATGTACCCACATTCGTACGTTTACGTTCCATTTTTACTATTATTTTATGTTTTTTTTTAACATGTTTACTGAAAGTTCAGCGAGATTCTCCAAGAATATAACGGTAAAGAATGACTGTATAACTTATTTTGTTTTTACATCCGCAAAGCTGGTGACGATCTTACACACGCGTGGGATCTGGTGACTTCGGGCAGGGTGGATGCAAATCTAACGGCCACCACGAAACATCTTTGCCGAAGGATATTTTGTCACGCTCCCCCTTGCCTTCCATTGGCCTTCGGGGTTTGTCGCGCTTTTTTCCTTGTTTTTATGCTATTTTAAATTTTGTCGGTACACCGCGAATCGTAATTAGAGCAATGAAAAAATTAGAGTATAAAAACAAAAAAAAAGCAAATAGAGTAATGAACTCTAATATATTTTATATAACTTTTTCACAGAGGAAGTTTACTTTAATTTATTTAAGTCCTCTATATTGGGTTATGTCGGCAATAATTATCCGAGCTGAAATTATGAACACTAAATTACTTAGATGTACAAAATCTGTCAGTCTGTATAGTTTTGACGTCATTATGACGTTACTACTATTTGTCGCGCTCAATGTCAGTTAATGTTCACACTGACGACGATGCTGTCGACAGACGAGAGTTATGCGAACGACTTTTTTTCGATGTGATTGATTTTTTGTTTAGTGTGATTTCACGTGTTAGTGCGATATTATTAAATCATTATTTGTACCTTATTACTTATAAAAGTACAAATTTTCTCTGTCGGACGTCGTCCGTACTCCGCACTATTTCAAACGAACCTACATTATATTTTTTACGCTAATTAAACTTTACCTTAAATAGCATAATGAAAAAATTAGAATCATTTACTCTATTTAAGGTTTTAGAGTCGAAATTTAGGGCGACCGATTAAGCGTTATTTAGTCTAATTAGTAATTACGATTCGCGTTGTAGTGTGAGATAGTACGCTTGTACAAATACTACATTCAGATTGTACACGTGCGAATCCTTTGACGAACGTTCACTCGAAACTAACATCCAGATCGTACACCTGGAAAATCTTTGACGTTAACTTTTTTCTGGAAGAATCCAAAATTCGTTACGTCCTTCAACGGTTATTTCTCTTTGGCGCGACGTGACGACAAATTAGACGAATTTCCCGCCAGGAAAACCCTAAAATCTCTTTGCAGCTCATGATGGAGGAACGGCCGTACTCAAAGTCGACTATTATTATTCTGCTTTTGTAGAGACAACGTGATCACGATATGCAGTAAAGACAAAAAGTACCTAATTTCGTACCATGTATGACTATTTGTTCACCGATAATACCTGGCGATATGTCCACACATCTCGCACGAATGGGTGTTCTTGTCGGCAGCATTTTTGTTTGGATTTTAGGGAGCAAGAGCTCACCTCCCCATACATTTGTACAATGAAGCCGTACTGATTTGGACCTTAGGGCAGTGGCCAGTTAGGTCAAATTGCCGCTGCTTAGAGTGGAAGGCGCACCGACATTTATCAAATGCGCTAAGAAGATGTACGGAATCCAGCCATATCAGGTTGTTTTCTTGTGGCCAATCGTACGTTCGACTATATTGTACGCCTGTTTGTACGCTTGTAGACGAGAGTAGCACGAGCTAAGCTCCACGCCCAGCCGACAAAAACGTGTGAAAGCTCTGTCAAAAAACAACCAATCGAAATAGCTGAGCGTGGCTTAACAAGACAAACACAAGCCGACAAATCAAATTTTGTAGGGACTTGACTCCATCAGGGTACTGTAATTTTTGGTCCAAAGGCGAGTCACAGGCAGAATGACGCGATAGGGTCCATGGAATGAACCGTACGTCGAAAAGACAAAAAAACCGCATGTTCCTCCGTATTATACGCACACAAGGTTTGAAATATGTTCACTTGTCCATCGTTATTGGCGTTAAAGGATATTTTAGAGTTGATGCGAAATTGCCAAATTGGACTATACATTATTTACATATTTAGTTGTTTACATTAGTATTGCTCACGGAGACGTGGCAGAGTAAATTTGAAATTTGAAATTTGAAATTTCCCTTCATTAAATAACTTATGAATACTATTTTTTGATTCTCGGCCAAAATAATTCGTGACCGGATTTTCTCGAATAGCGAGAAGCACTGTCGTGCTGTATATCATGCCGATATGCTGACGCCATATTTTGATAGGCTATCCGTACAGCAGCGGAAATCCGTACATAAGGGATCGATATGAGCGAATTTGAGGTACAACTGTACAAGATATTGCCAGCTTTTGGTATTTTCGATATTTGTACTTTATGGAAAGACTAAAATTTACGTCACAGCATGCTTTTTGTGAAAAAAATTGTCAACATTCCGAATTTGTCTTTATCTTCTGTTTTTAGCTTTTATGATGGCATTTCAGGGCGTTGTAGGGTTTCAAATAAAATTTTAAGGAGTTTTAGGGTTTATACTTTGTAGGATACCCAAGGGCTTTTATCATCGTATTATATGGGCACAAATTTTTAGCGTTTCCATTCTTTTTTCGGAAAAAAACAAAAATTTCAATGTGTCATTCCAAACAGTCACAAATAAAAAAAGGAAGCTATGAAACTTAGGTTTTGTTCAATGTCAGTTTTTTTCGTAAAAATTGATAATCTCAAAACTGTACTTCCAGGTTGGCGAATCGGCGGTAAAATTATGGATCTTAAAAAGTACGGTTTTCAATGCCCCTGTGTTGTAGCTTTACATTGTTTGAAACGGTTGGACATTGATCACAGAATTCAGATACAATCTTACGAAATTAGGGTATTTTAGGGTTTTTTAATTTCGCTGGTTTTCATACTTTTTCAAAGTTATGCCAATGACCATATGTGTATATGCATGTCTATATGCATATATATATGTGTATATATATATATAAACATATATATATTGAGGGAATTGATCATGACAGTGACTGTTTTGGTTGCGCACAGTCACTTACATCATTTTGTCAAAAAATGTACGTTTGAGGTACATATCGCTACAAATAAAGTAATGTTGAGTATAAATTTGACGGTCAATCGGTTTAACATCTTTGACTTTCATAACATTGTTTCAACCGCTTAAAATTTTGCCGCGCTTGCGAACGTCGACCGACATAATAAAATTAGCAATTCAAACGGCCGGCGAGCGTTTACGGTAACAAAACTGCGACCACATGTAAATAAAATGGTTGCAAACAATAACTTTTTGTCGTTACCCGAGCTCCACGGTGTGAGCACTTAGCCACAAAATTGAAATTTAATCGTCTAAGCGTTACATTGAACTTAGACGCAAAATGAAACGAAACGTAAATAGTGTGGCTCGATTTCGTCGCGCGTGACGATGCGTATTTTTTAATTTAATTTATATTTATATTTTTACGCCGGTTCGTTTTATTATAGTCTACAAAGTTTATTTCGTTTCATGCGTTCTAATATTTTCGTACGAGACTTATAGTATTTAAACTATGTTGATTCGTAAATAGTGTGGCTTGATTTCGTCGCGCGTGACGACGCACATTTTTTTAATTTAATTTCAATTGATATTTTTACGCCGGATCGTTTTATAATAGTCTACAAAATTTATTTTCGTTTCGTGCGTATTAATATTTTCGTACAAAACTTATAGTACTTCATTTTAAAGAAGCTTCGTTTCATTTTGCGTATAAGTTCAAGGTAACGTTTAGACGATTAAATTTCAATTTTGCGGCTAAGTGCTCACACCGTGGAGCTCAGGTAACGACAAAAAGTGACTGTCTGCAACCATTTTATTTACATGTGGTCGCCGCAGTTTTGGTACCGTAAACGCTCGCCGGCCGTGTGAATTGCTAATTTTATTATGACGGTCGACGTTCGCAAACGCGGCAAAATTTTAAGCGGTTGAAACAATGTTATGAAAGTCAAAGATGTTCAACAGATTGACCGTCAAATTTCTACTCAACATTACTTTATTTGTATCGATATGTACTTCAAACGTACATTTTTTGACAAAATGAAGTAAGTGACTGTGCGCAACCAAAACAGTCGCAATCAAGATCAATTCCCCATATATATGTATGTGTATATATATGTATATGTATATATATGTGTATATATACATATAAATATGCATATTTATAGACACGTATATATATATATATATATATATATATATATATATATATATATCAGGATGGCAGACATTTAAAAATAGTAGTATTGTGTATCGGTAAAAAAATTATCGCGATAACACCGAGACCGAGAGTTATCGGTTATCGAACGGTCAGAGGTGACGACCAACAAATTCCATATCGGCAATAACTTAAAAAAAATATAGTATGTATATAATAGTACTCTATAACATACTTTATTGTATTATTGAATTTGCGTAATAAATTAGCTTCCATTGCACCCGTACATTTTTCGTACACACATATACTGTGTGCGTATATGTTCGTACTTTCTAGGGTTATATAAATTACTTTTAGGGTTTTACAGTACATGTCCTTAAATTCCGTATATTTCAATATAACTGCCGCACACTTTTCATATATGTACGTACAGTGGCCGTATTTTCCGTAATAGTTAGGGATATTAATTGTAGGGCTTGGAGGGTACATTGCCGTAAGTTTTGTATATTTTAGTACTGTTGCGCTACATTTTTTCGTATATTTACGTGCAATGTTTTTACATATACATAATACTTAGGGTTATTATAAGGGGGGGTTTAGGGTTTATAGGGTACATTGCCGTACGTTCCTATATATTTTAGTACGGTTGACAAAGATTTGTCGTATTATTAGGTTTGTAGGGTACATTTTCCGTATAATTTTGTACATTTATGTTAGTTGTACGTAATTTTAAACATTATTTAAGGATTTTATTGAATTTCGCTTTTCGTACATTTTCGTACATGTTGGTAAAGAGAAATCTATACGAATTTTACAAACAGTATGAAATCGACGAATATTACATAATTTTCACATAAAAGTCCAAATCCGTACGAATTATACATGTATGGGCGTAACTAACAGTTAAAAGGACATTGATGAAGGGTGTGGGAGCGTGGAACCCAAGTAAAACCCCCTTAAATAATAAATAGTAAAGGAAAAATCACGATTTTTTACCAAAATCGCAGGGAAAGGGGGTTCGCGGCGCGTCCGGGGAATATGACGTACAGTAGAGTGTACTGGCCGAACATTTATCTATACGGTCCGTACACATATCGCCGATAAATATAGATATCAATGTTATCGCCGATAAATACCGATAAATATCGGTTATTTATCGGTGATAACACCGATAACGATGTATCGTACCAATATATCGATTATCGGGTACCCGGAAAAAGGTCCATATCGGTTATCGGCAAATCCTTACCGATACACAACACTAGTATATATATATATGTATATATGTATATATGTATATGTATATGTATATATATGTGTGTATATATATATATATATATGGGTATGTGTGTGTACATGGATGGGTAATTGTCTGTTCAGAATTGTTTTCTGTTGGTTTTAGGGTCAGGACTTTCAGATAGTTTCCAAATTTTTTCATGTCAAAAAGTTTGAATGATTCTTTTTCCGGGGTTTATTGCAGATGAAAAGTGAAAATCCTTTTTGTAGGATCTCTAACAACGTACCGTTATCAAAGCTGATTACGAAACATGTCTCTAAAATGAATATGGCAACGATGTCATCTTTTTGAACTTAGGATCTTTTTTAACGTTTGTATTAAACCATCAATCTAGTTTTGTCAGTTTTTGCAAAATCCAAAACTATTTGATGTAAATGTAGATGCGTAAAATTTGGAAAAGTAGGATTCAAAAATTCTTGCCGTATGATGCTTTTTTATTTTACGTGGAAAGGCGGAAAAGCACAGAAATTATCTTTAGAATATCTTAATGTAGGGAAAAAAATGGAATCAATTGTCCGTCTTTTATTCCCCTTCTTCTTTTTTTTGTTTCTCGTTCCTCGTCGTTTAGTCCAAGATATATGAAATTTTCAATTTCGAGTCGTTTTTTTTAAATGTTGATGCACTCTTATTTGATTTGTTTCATGGGAGTCAATTTTTCAACTTTTCAGTGAGGTTACTATTTGTCATTTTTTGTTATCCATTTAGAATTAGTTTTGGAAACTGACGGCCCTTCTTTCTCACAAGATGAGGAAATCCAGTCTTAAAACATGGAACACGTGAGTATCTTTTGTGGTATCTGTGGAAAAGTATGAACTAAAGGGTTTCTTTTGCAATATGACTTTTTTACTTTAATACCTCTTTTGTCTTCGGTGGGGAAATAACTTCTATGAAAAAATGCAATATGTTGTTTGAGTTTGGAAGTTCTCAAGCAAATTGAAGCCTTGTATTCGCAAGAAGACTTGTGGAATATTTGTTTTTTTTTCTCTTTGTTTGGAAGTAGATATAATTATTATATGACTTATTGCTGATTTGTTGTCTCAGAAAAGGATTTTATTCTGTGATTTTCAATTTTGTTTGGCAGTAGAATCTAACATTTCAACATTTATAAGACCAAGAAAGGTATATAAAAAAATGTTTTTTTTGTGTCACCATTTGTGATGCGAGGAGTTTTTCTCTACAAAGGCTCAATAGAAATGCTTACATTTTTGTTTCACCTTTTGAAGTGAATGGATTGCAAATTACAATAATTTGAATGTGAATTTTGTCTCAATTTTTAGGTCGTTGAAAAGTTGAAAGCAAAGAGAGCTAAACGATTTTCTTCCTTTTTTCACTCTTTTCACTCTTTTCACTTTTTTTTTCTTGATTTTCGGCAACTCTTTCTCTAGTATGTTTGCGGTGACAAGAAATGTCTTAAGTGTGCGGCTCTCGATTTTTTTTGCAGTAAAAGGGGTGCATTAGGGTTATCCATTTTACAGGATCAGCTTTCATGATGGGTTAAGCAATATATCATTTGGACTGAAGATGAAAAATTTACAAAGACAGCGACTTTATTTCAAGCGTATTTTAAAGATTGTAATAAGTGTGTATATTCTGTCGTTTGTTTGTTGGAGTTGTTGGTTGAAATTTCTGGAAATATTTTCATTCAACTTTGAAGATAAAGTCACAAAGGAAATAATAAATGGAAAATGGCCCACTCTATTATCCGACAAATGCATACAAAGTGGAAGACCTAACCTTTGACCTTTGACCTTTGACCTTTGACCGACACATTTGTTTTGAGAAACAAGTTAAATGGTCTTCCACACGAAAAATAATTTGAACTGTATGTTTACCGTACAAACATACATAAAAAAAAAAACATTTATAAAACAAAAACAATCTGAACGATTCACCTTACAATTTGCCGTGCGGTTTACCGTACTCAATCTGTACGGACGTCCACTTTTTACCAAGTATATCGCGATAATTTTTGTTGGCCCTGGAGGGATATATCAAGCTCTCTGACCTGTCGATATCCGATGTATCGAATATCGAATTTATCGCGATAATTCTTTACCTTGATACACAACATTAGTTGTAAGGACGTAAACAACAAGCGCTCCTTATAATATGAGGGCGTCTCATTTTGGGAAGCTTTCATAAAAGTGATAAATTCGACAGCTAAACAGATTTGGAAGATCAAAAAAGATTTTATTTCCAAAAACGAAGTGTTCAAACCATCTGGGAATAAAGCATGATTGAATTGTTGTATGTTACCAACCATTACTTGCATGTTGTTACATATGAAAAGCTTTACTTCATTCATAACAAACGCAAAGCAAATCTGAAACACTAACGCTAAACAATACTCCATACCTTAAAAACAAAAGAAAATGTGGGCCCTAGGCCCAAAGCTTACGACTACGCCACTATCTTTTCTGGAGTGGCGAGGTCGCAAGTCTCGAAGTCCTCGATCATCATTTATAGCTACGCTTTGTCGAATAAGGGTTGAATCTTGGGCACGAAAGCAAACATGAGATGTGGGGAAAGGTCTGCCTGGTCCTCTAATTTCAAACGAACGTTAAGCACGTTCACATAAGAAGATGTCGCCAAGGTCTCGAACATCTTGAAAGCAAATGCCCGTCACCGAATGTTCTATCCGCTTTGTGCAAAAACACAACATCCATGCAAGGGCTGTGAATGCCCCTAGATTGACAGCGCCGTTGAAATATATGCGACACTTCGCTTTTGACTATGCAACTAGCTTTGCGCCCATTTGTTGCATATTGAACCATAACGTGTATTGTTGTTCCCTCCCCATTACAAGCAACAAAGCAAGTATGTATCGTGGTCATCTGTACATTAACCAAAAATGAAGTGGGGCTTGGTTAAGAGTGAAGGGTGCAACAAGTCGAGGTGTAAACGAATTCTTGAGCGAAGCGAGGCAAAAATTGTTGAACACAATCTAAGTTATAACCGCTGACTTCGAGCAAGAGCAAAGTTGACCACATGCCCATGTCAAAGCAAGCACATTAAGAAGGTTATTGAAATCAATCGCAAATACCTTACCCATGACATGTTGGTCTATCGTGAGTGCCTTCCTATGGTACGTTAATAGAAAAAAGGAACTTGGTTATCAACTTTTGTTGGTGAAAGGGAATGAGCAAACGACAATGATTATTGAAAAAAAACTCTTGTCGACTTTAGATCCTAAGCCTAGAAAAAAGTGGCATGCGACAAAAAATTAAAACGATGAGAGATACCAAAACCTAATAATCTTGTTATAGTTTGAGGTAAAGTGCTTCAAAAGTATAATGGGCGTTGTTCAAGACATTTTACTCGAGATAGAAAACGCCATTTGTGAATCAATAAGTTAAAGTTGTTTAACAAAGCATCATCAACAAATTCGTTCACAAAATCATGATGCCCTCTCAAAGAGCACAAATAATAAATTTAGAAAAGAGAGGGAAATCTTGTGGTTGACATATAAGACACCATGGCGCACACTTAAAGAACTTCACAATAAGATGAATATTGGAAACTTGTTTGAAATAATGGTTTAAAAGCAAACAGAACATAGTGTAACGAGCCAACGATATGTTTGTCATAAACAATTGAAGGGAACAAACTACTTGAAAAATCGATAGTTGATTCCCTTAAAATCATGTCGACAAGTCAGAGCAAATAAAAGAGCTCATAAAAGGTCGAATTGGTGATTATCAATTGGTAATTCTAAAGTGGCAGCGTCCCTATATGGTTTGGATAAAGTATGGAGCTTGATTAATAAAATGTACGAACAGAAAAAATAAATCAAAGACTGGTACGTGAGAGCGTGCGAAAGATGGAAATGAAACAACGGTGTTGAAAGCACTAATAATAATAACATGGAAAACCAACCAATCCGGGTGGAAGTCAACAATCGTTAGTAAACTAGAAAACCGTCTCATAAACTTCCCGTGTGCGACTCTAGGTTGACGTGGGACAAAAGTGAGTACGGAAGCTCCTTGCAGTTGTACGGATATTAATTTAGTTGTAATACAATATAAAACCTCTGCACATTAATACGATTAAAACCTCTACACATCAAGCTTTGAGACACTAGTGTGACATGTTGTCATCAAAAAGTGGTAAGATAGGAAGTTTCACTTGTCCAAGATCTAATTTAAACGCCACTTACATACAACAAATAAAATCTTCCATTGGAAATTTTATAGAAAAACATATTGCTTGAAAGTTCATAAACCATTCGTTGGGACCTGCTACTCTTGGCAAGGGATAAAATTAAAGCTTTATTATATTAAAGGTCCATTTGAAAAAATCGACGAGGTCTAGAAGGTCATAATATTGAATACAAGGTAAAATTTCTTAGGGTGTTGTGAGGTGAAGTTGGTGATAGCATGAAGGACTAAAGGTCACCAACAAGGGGTGGAGGGAAGGACTTGAAAGGGAGTTATCAGAAGAAAGGTTTGTAGAAATAAAAATTTCCAAGTATTTGGAAGTTTGGTGACATGTTGGAAGAAAAATTGAAGGAAAACCAAAATGAAAAAGATATTCGAATTTGATAAGATGAATAAGAAAGCAAAGGGCGAAGAAAGGATTATGAAATGGTTTTGACCATATTTGCTGAAAATTCGGGAAATTTCAAAAATGTTATTTGTTTTGACCGTGTGCACGGAAAATCCGGTGACAAGTTGGAAGAGAAAAAGCTGAAAAACTAATGTTGTGTATCGGTAGCAAATTGCCGATAACCGACATGTACCTTTTTTTGGCCAACCGATAGTCGATTTACCGGATCGATATATTGGTACCAATGTTATCGCGATTAAAAAACGATATATGCCGATAATTCACTTAAAGTTTCCGGGTACGATAACTTAGTTACTCTAGTAAGGAATGGATTGTGATTTTTTTTTTCCAAAAGCCCCTCCCCCCCCCCGCCTTCGTCGCGACATCTCTGCAACAATAATAGTGGATCGAACTTGTTCGTAAATGGGTATTTAAGTGTTACGAATATAGAGTTTTAAATATGGTAGACGTCCGCGAAAGAATCGCATGATTTGGAGTTGTATTTTAAAAGATGTAGCGATTAGTGTATTTAGGCGACAGCGCGAGGTCAAAATAACGAGTGGGTGTTCATTGTAACGGGTTAAGGGTCAAACTAGCAGAAGAACTTCAGGCGCACGTTTAAAAACACCAAATGAATCAATATTTCGTTTGGTACGCACGATGGTTGGTATTATACAATTTTTATTACGAAACGTCACTTTCACTTTATGGAATTTCGTAGGTAGTTTCACGTGTGAAATTTGCGACGCATGTTCGTGCGAAGTCGCGTTTTGTTTGGCGCGCACTTTTGCACGTAAAAGTTACGTAGTGAAATGTAAGGTTTGATTGGTTAGTAAATCCTACGTAGTTAGTAACAAATTTCGCACGCTTTTGCATTGGTCATTTTGAGTCCTTGCTTATCAATGATTGGCCCAGGTAAAACCTGTTCAACGGAGCGTTGACTCTGGCTTGGCTAGTCCAAGGCGATGATGGATAAATAGTGAAGTCTAAGAGAAAAATAATCATCTTTTCCTTTGGAAAAATTTGGAGAAATTCCGACTGATCTTGATCTTGAGCAATTAAAACCAAATTGGAGCATTGGTATTTTGGCACTGAAATCTCTTACAAACTAAATAGTGTTTTAGTAGTTAAGAGATAGAATTATTAAGGGTGGAGAATAGTGAAAAACACTTTAAAAGAAAGGTTCGAGCCACGAGGGCAAGAGACCAAGCTAATGTTATGTGGACAAGAGCTTCTTCTAATTTAAAGTTTATCCTTATGTGTGCTTTGTAGAAATTAATGGTTTTAAGTATTTTCTAGGTCTGAATAGAAAGAAAGAAGCCGAGGCAGTCTACCTCTAACTTCTCTCTCCAACTCTCAAACTTGTCGCAGTCACTGAGAAATTGGAGAGGAAGCTAGAGCCATGGCTACCTAGGCTATCCTAATGTTTACGGGAAATTTATGTTAGTTCGGGTTTATTTATTTAAAAGGTATGTGCCGGGGGCAGGAATTGATCCTTGTACCTACCGGCCGGCAGACAGGAAATAGCCGGTAGCCTTAGCCGTTAAGTCTAGGAGTCATGATAAGTAGCATATAGTTTGATAGTTATATAAATATGTATACGTACGATTATTCATTTAACTATAATAGATTACGGGATACATAGATCCGGTAATATATAAAGTACGGATTACGGTACGGACTATAAATCAATACCGCGCATTTGTTTCGTAAATGAAACAAATACCGCACATGTATTTATTACGGCTACGATTAAATTAGATTCTAATCGGACGGCCGCAATTAGCGCCGAGATCGCGGAGGAAGTTTTCGGCGGTTTGTGGCCATCGCCACATCGGATGACGCATGGCGAAATTTCGTTGGATCGTGGAATCCCCGAAGATTATGGCATCGAATCCAGATATGACATGTGTCGACATTTAGGCCTTGTCGTACAACGTCCATACCTAAAGTACACCGGCAGCTGTACTTTTGCGTACGGAACTCAATTTTGATTGGTTCCGTACATCAGTAGATAGAGTCTGTGAGTGAGATAGGACTTAGAAAAATTAGGAGATAGGACCGACTCTCCCAGAGAGCTTCTGTACAAAAGGTCAACTTTGACCCTCTATAACATACTGCTCAGGGGAGCAAATTCAGAGATTCTTTTTGCTATCGACTCAGGGGAGTCTTGCCTTCACAGGGGTGAAGGTGGTCAGAGTTTTTGTTTGCCAGGGTGGCAGTTATTTTTGCTTAAACACAAAGGGGTCAAGATTATCCTAGAGGCTTCTTGGAAGCTGTCCACTCTGAGGACTTATGGAGGTCTCAGAGTTTCAGGTTATGGGCCCACCCTCTAGGGTACCAATCTTTAATGAAACACGCTTCATATACTGGGAAAGTATGATGATAGGAGCTCTATGCGAAAAAAGGTTTTGGGGGATAGTGAGTGGACGATTGGGGCGTCCATCAAGTCTTGGAATTCCTCCAGGGTTTAAAGGAAGCAGATTCACCAGGAAAGAGGATTCACCTTCAACAGAGGAAACAAAGGAAGGAGAGGTGGTGGACAAAGGAAAGGAGAATGAGGCGACCACACCAATAGCAACTGGTTTAGCATTCATGTCACCTATTCCGAGGAACAAGGAGAATGATACTGAAACCTGGGACTTCAACAATATGGCGGCAAAGCACTTCATCCTACGCCATCTCACTCAAGGACTTGCATGTCCTCATTTGCAGGTAGAGAGGGCATCCGATCTTTGGATGGCTCTCATAGAGATGTACCGAAGTGGTACGATTCAGCAACAACAGTTGGCTGATGAGAAAGTTAAGGAGTATGTATACAAAGGGGGAAATATGTTGGATTTTTGCAATGAGCTTGCTACACTCTTCATGGAGCTAGAGAGTGCGGGAAAAGTTTTTAGTGAAAAAGAAAAGGTTAACTGTTTACTAATGAAGTTACCTGATGAGTTCGAGAACATAGTCAACCGAGAGCAGGACTTGCCGGACTCAAGGTGGATATGGAACTCAGTGGTAGGGATGATTCTCGTTCGAGAGAATACGATTGAGATCCGAAGCGGAGGAAAGAGTGGCCAAGCCTTGGCAACAGCGACTGATTGGAGGAACAAGGATTCCCGGAAACCAGTCGGAAACTATGGGGGTAGGGAGCAGAAAAAACAAGTTGACGAGTTCGAACCAAGGGCTCCCAAAGGTTTATGTCATTTTTGTAAGAAACCGGGGCACTATATGGCAGAGTGCACTAAGCTAACCGAGCTTCGGTTAAAGGAGGGGCAGACCGGTGGTACCCCGAGAGGAAAGAAAAAGGCCCTTGTCACACAGGTACTTGACGCGGAATCCGAGGACGAGGACGATGAGCTCCTTTTGGATGAGGAGTTGGAGGCGAAAACTGAGGTTGAAATTCCACGAAGGCAGAAATGTGCTTACGGTGGATTGAAAGGTGAAGCAGGCTGGATTATAGATTCAGGTGCCTCAATGCACATGTGTAAGGATAGGCACTTGTTCACTAAGATAAGAAAGATTCCCACCGTAGAGATAGAGTACGGGGATGGGAGGATAGTCACCACTACTCTTTTAGGATCGGTAGATCTGAAAGTGTTAGTAGAAGGAAAGACATCCATATTAACATTCTCCGATGTATTGTTTATCCTGGAACTGAACAAAAACCTTATCTCTACATCTGTATTAGATGATAAGGGTTTTTTTACTAACACTAGGGAAGGAGTCTTTACTGCTAGTTTTGAGGAGGATGTCTATTTCATTGCTGAGAAAGGTAGCCATGGGATGTTTAGGCTGATCTTAAGTAATGAAACGAAGAAACTTTATTATGCTGGTGTTCATGATATTATGATGTGGCATAAGAGGCTTGGGCATGTGAATCTAGATAAGTTAAGAGAGATGAAAAAGATGGGAGTGGTGGAAGGTATTCAGTTCAGTGAGAATGATGATATAAGTGATTGTAGTGGGTGTGCTCAAGGTAAAGCACACAGATTACCCTTTCCTAAAACAACCACCTACAAGGGAGAAAAACTTCTAGATCTAGTACACACAGATATTTGGGGACCGGCTAGAGTGCCCTCACCGGGGGGGAAGAGATTTATGATGACTATAACTGATGATTGGTCTCGGTATTCCCGGGTATATTTTTTGAAAAACAAGTCAGAGGCTCAGGACTGTTTTAGACAATATAAAGCATGGAGCGAAAAACTCCATGAAACTCCAATCAAGAGAGTAAGGAGTAACAATGGTGGAGAGTATCCTTCTAACCAGTTTGAGGATTTTTTGAGGGAAGATGGGGTTCAACACCAAAAGACAGTTCCAGAAAATCTGGAACAGAATGGGGTAGCTGAAAGGTTAAATAGAACACTAAGTGATAGTGCTAGAAGTATGTTGTCGAATAAGAAGATAGGAAAAAGGTTTTGGGCAGAAGCAATGAACTGTGCTAATTACCTCAAAAATAGAGTTCTTACTTCAGCTATAAAAGATCAAACACCTTATGAGAGATGGACAGGCCGGAAACCAGACTTATCTCATTTAAAGGTTTTCGGCAGTCAAGTGTTCAGTCTAGATACTGATCGGTCCAATTGGAAGCTAGATCCTAAAGGAAAACCGGGATACTTATTAGGATATGATGAAGATGTTAAAGGATATAGAGTTTATGATCTAAAAAGGGAAGATATAATCTTAGTAAAGCATCTAGTAGTTATGGATGAAGGAAAGTCTGTGGATCCCTTCAAATATACGAAGTCAGTAAAAATCAGATTTGAGTCAGAAAATTCCGATGACTTTGAGCTTCCTAACTATCCAGGTTTTAGAGAAGATGACACTCTTGCAGGAACAAATCAGACCGAAAAGGACTCGGCTGTGGAAACTCCAGTGACAACTCTACCCGAAGCGGAAGACGTGGTGGAAATTGATAAGGAATCAAGGGATAGGGGAGAAACCGAGTTTATTCGAAAGAATCCACGAGAACCATCTATTCCGGCCTCAGATTTTGAAGGGGGAAGGAGAAGTACTAAAAGACTGCAAGAAAAACAGGTTAATAACAAGGTAACAAAACTATCTCATCAAGATGAACCTCAAACTTATGGAGAGGCGATGACTTGTCCAGAAAGAAATCGGTGGAAGACAGCCATCAATGAAGAGATGGCCTCAATTATGGCACCCGATACTTGGGAGCTGGTGGATTGTCCACCTAACCGAAAACCAATCGGTTGTAAGTGGGTTTTCAAATTAAAACTGAACCCAGATAACACAATCGAGCGCTACAAGGCCCGACTAGTGGTAAAGGGATTTACACAAAAGGAGGGAATTGACTACGAGGAAACCTTTGCCCCGGTGGTCAGATTTCCCTCCGTCCGCATACTTCTCAGCCTGGCAGCAGCGGAAGACATGGAAGTGCACCAGATGGACATCAAAACAGCCTTTTTGCATGGAGAATTGGAAGAGGAGATCTTCATGCGACAACCCGAAGGGTTTGTGGAAGAAGGAGAGGAGAGTAAGGTATGCCGGCTGATTAAATCTCTTTATGGTTTGAAACAGGCGCCTCGACAGTGGAATAAGAAGCTTGATGAGTTTCTTACCGGTCTAGGATATATTCGGATCAGCTCAGATCACTCAATCTATGTTTTCGAAGATGAGGAAGGTTTTATATTTATTGCAATTTATGTTGATGATTTGCTTGTTTTAAGTAAATCAATGGAAAAAATTAATAAACTAAAAACCGATCTTAAGGGGGGATTTGAAATGAAGGATATGGGGGAAGCAAAATATATTTTGGGAATTCAAGTAGAGAGAGACCGAAAAAGAAAAATTATAAGATTGACTCAAAAAGAAGCAATAGGGAACATGCTTGAAAAATTTCAAATGGATAAAGCTAATAGTTGTACAACTCCAATGGAGTTGAAGAAGGGAAGTGAGGGGAGTGAGGAAGGAGGAGTCATAGTCTTAGACGAGGAATTATCTCCTGAAGAACAGAAGTTCATGCAGACTATTCCTTACAGGCAAGTAGTGGGAAGTCTAATATATTTTATGAATTGTACCCGACCGGATTTAGCTGCAGCTGTAGGAGTGCTGAGTAGAAGTCTAAATGCTCTCACTAAGAGGGATTGGGAGGCAGCTAAGAGAGTTCTTAGATACCTGATAGGAACTAGGGATCTATGGTTGCATTTGGGTGGGGAGAATACTGACATCACTACTTGGACTGGTGCTAGTTATGGTGATGCTCCGATGAGGAGATGCACTTCTGGATATGTATTATATGTGGGTGATGGGGCTTGCTGTATGAGTAGCAAACAGCAAAAGGTCATTGCTCAGTCCACCATGGAGGCTGAGTATATGGCCTCTTGCTCTGCTGTAAAAGAATTGATGTGGGTCAAGTCTTTACTTGGTGAACTTGGTCATCTTAAGAGTGGTGTGCAGAAAATATTTTGTGATAATCAAGCAGCAATCGCTATTTCTGCCAATCCTAAACATCATTTTAAAGCTAAACACATGGACATTAGACTCAGCTTTGTTAGAGAGAAAGTAGAAAATAAAATAATCAGTTTAGAGTACCGACCAGATAGTGAGATGTAGCAGATATGATGACCAAACCTGTGCCTTCCCCTAAGCTAATTTTCTGCAGGGAGAAGTGTGGTCTGAAATTAAAGATTGACTAGAAAATAAGGGGAGTGTAGAAATTAATGGTTTTAAGTATTTTCTAGGTCTGAATAGAAAGAAAGAAGCCGAGGCAGTCTACCTCTAACTTCTCTCTCCAACTCTCAAACTTGTCGCAGTCACTGAGAAATTGGAGAGGAAGCTAGAGCCATGGCTACCTAGGCTATCCTGAGGTTTACGGGAAATTTATGTTAGTTCGGGTTTATTTATTTAGAAGGTATGTGCCGGGGGCAGGAATTGATCCTTGTACCTACCGGCCGGCAGACAGGAAATAGCCGGTAGCCTTAGCCGTTAAGTCTATGAGTCATGATACGTAGTATATAGTTTGATAGTTATATAAATATGTATACGTACGATTATTCATTTAACTATAATAGATTACGCGATACATAGATCCGGTAATATATAAAGTACGGATTACGGTACGGACTATAAATCAATACCGCGCATTTGTTTCGTAAATGAAACAAATACCGCACATGTATTTATTACGGCTACGATTAAATTAGATTCTAATCGGACGGCCGCAATTAGCGCCGAGATCGCGGAGGAAGTTTTCGGCGGTTTGTGCTCATCGCCACATCGGATTACGCGTGGCAAAATTTCGTTGGATCGTGGAATCCCCGGAGATTATGGCATCAAATTCGGATATGACATGTGTCGACATTTAGGCCTTGTTGTACAACGTCCGTACCTAAAGTACACCGGCAGCTGTACTTTTGCGTACGGAACTCAATTCTCATTGGTTCCGTACATCAGTAGATAGAGTCTGTGAGTGAGATAGGACTTAGAAAAATTAGGAGATAGGACCCTCTCTCCCAGAGAGCTTCTGTACAAAAGGTCAACTTTGACCCTCTATAACTTACTGCTCAGGGGAGCAAATTCAGAGATTCTTTTTGCTATCGACTCAGGGGAGTCTTGTCTTCACAGGGGTGAAGGTGGTCAGAGTTTTTGTCTGCCAGTGTGGCAGTTATTTTTGCTTAAACACAAAGGGGTCAAGATTATCCTAGAGGCTTCTTGGAAGCTGTCCACTCTGAGGACTTATGGAGGTCTCAGAGTTTCATGCTTTCCAATGTGGATGTGTATTTTCCAAATGTGTGGAATGTGTGGTTGAAATTGGTTGTAGTAATGGGATTTTCTGAGAGGTAGGAGATCTTATTACATATGGTATCAAAGCTTTGGTTAGAAACTAATGAGAAGTTTTCTCACTCGAATATCGACTACCGTGACCGGTGAGGGTGCTCTAACCTGTGTCGGTAGAACCACAATGTGAAGTGGTAGGGGATTGGAGGGAAACTAAGTGATCACACTGCCAGTGGTCGCTGGTTAGATGTGAGGCGTGCTTAAGTTCTAAGGTCTAAGGCGGGGTGGGCATTGTAGCCACCGCTGAAGCTCACTCCAATTCCCTAGAGGCCAAACAAACTTGCCTTCTCCTAACAATGATTGATGTGTAGAGGGAGGGCTTGAAGCCATGAAGGGTGATGATGTGAGGATTAGATTTGAAAAGATGTCGATGTAGTGGGAAATGGGAAATTTGCTAATGGAGGAGAAAGAAAGTGGAGCACTTTATTTCTTCAAGAGCAAAAGAGTCGAGAAATGACTTAAAACTTTTCAAACCCTAAATTGTTACCTTTGATTGCTTTGAATATTGATGTTGCAAAATTTGTGGTTAAATTCACCTTTGAGAGCTTTCAATTTTGCTATTGCAAAATTTGTGGGGAAGCCTTTTACCTTTCTATTTCAATGTTTGGGAAAATTGAATTTTCACTAACTTACTTTTAATGTTTATTTGACTTCTCAGATTTTGATATCTTTCAAAAGATTTGTTAAGGAGAGGAAGTCTTCGATTGGAGAAATCTGATGACTTCAAAATTTCAACTGCAAACTCTTTTGGATAATTATACTCTATCTTTTATTGCTTGATTTTATTGTGTGATAATGGCAAATTCTGCATGGAAACGTGAAATGGAAAATGCCTTGAATGTGTTGAAGAAACGTAGTGTGAAATTAGTCAAAAGATTTAATAATCATGCTGCTGCTGTAGATGAAACAATTTCTGAGTTGAAAAGTGAATTGAAGGATGTTAAGAAAAATGGAAATGTTTCAAATTAGAAATTGGATGAGCTAATTAATTTAATTCACACCAGAAATGATGTTAATGAACAAACGGGTGAGATTGGTAAGAGAATTGCCAGTTTTAGGGAAGATGATCACAATAGACCTAAAAAGATAAGGAATCTGAAATTGTCTATCGGTGAAGCACTTTCATTTGATGGTAAGAAGATTGATGAATTAGATGCTTGGATTTTTCATATGGAGTATTGTTTGAAATCTAGAAATTGTGATCGTGATGGTTACACTTCTTTTGCGGTTAGTAGTCTAAAGGTGATGCTCAGATTTGGTATTACACTCAGAGGAGGACTAATTTAATTCCTGATAATGCTGATCGGGAAGCTTTTAAGATCGCGATCAAATTGCGTTTTTTGTCTGTCACCTATAAATCCAGAATGGAAGAAAAATGGCTTAACTGTTAGCAGACTATATCGGTGAAAGATTATTATGCAGAATTTGACTCATCTAGCATTCATGTCATGGGTTTGACTGATGAAATGGCTAAATTGCATTTCTTAAGCTATCTGAATCCTATATTGAGATGAGAAATGAAACATCAAAAAATTATTAATTTGAAAGAATTACAAGATAAGTCATTGGAATTAGAGGATCAGTTGGGGTATAATCGGGAAAATCGATCAGTCTAGAGTAATTTGACTGAAGTATCAAAGTGGGTTGAAGGGGAACTTGTGGAAGAGGATATGAATGCGGGTCTGATGAATAGGCACAATATCTTCAGGGGAAAATCAGAGAGGTGGACAAAATGCAAGAAATAAATTTCACAATAGAGGGGGATACATTAAGAGTCCTAAACCAAGTATTAATGCTCAGAAACCTAATCTTAACATTCCCACATGCACTATCTATTAGAAAAGAGGTCATAGGGCATTTGAGTGTGCACAACTGAAGAAAATTAACTGTTATAATTGTGGAGAGGAGAGACATTTTAGCAAAGAGTGCACAAAACCGAAAAATAAAGTCACTTGTTTTAAATACGGAGGTCCAAATCATTACGCTAAAGACTGTACAGATAAGGGATCTCTTAAAAAAATTGATGTCAATGAACATCTTAAGGAAGATATTGCATTATACCTAGCTGAGCAGGAAGCCCAAGAGGTGGGAAACGGAAAGGACTAGTTGAAAGTCCTCAGTTGAGTCGACTAGATCTAGAGGTTAAGGATTTAACTTTGGAGGGCAAGTTAATGAATGGAAAGGCTAAGATGGCTGAATTTATTATGATGTTAACTACACTCTATAGTTTGAACAATTCTTCTGATGAAACTATTAACAACAGACCTATGTTAGGAAAGTTAAGTAATGATGACACCAGACACAGTTTGATGAGATTGGAGTCATTAGTGGAAAGGAAACCATTGAGAGTTATGGTAGATTCAGGTGCTACACGTAATTTTATTTCACATAAGTTCGTAAAGGAAATAAAATTCCTACGGTCATTAGGGAAAAAACTTTGCATGTTCAAGTGGCAAATGGTAATAAGTCCACATTAGATTTACAAATTGACACAATATAAGTTGATATCCAGGGTCTTAAAATAAAATTTGTGTGTGAAATAATGAATTTGGGTAGTGAGGAGCTAATACTGGGAAAGCCTTGATTAACTGAAAATATCCCTCAAATTAATTAGGAAACTAACACCTTGAGAGTGAAATTTGAGAACGGCTGGAAGGTTTTGCAAGCATTACGTTCGAAAAAGTTGTATAAGAATCATATAAATAACATAACCAAATTGGAAGTGGAATGTTTCATTTTTGCTAATCATTTTAAAAAGCATTTAAAATATAAATCAAATCATGCTTTCTTGCTATTTTTAACTGAGACAGTTACTGATGAAGTAGGGAGAGAAAACATTAACATTGATGTTATTCCTAAATCAGACACGACTAAAAATCTTGAAAAACAAAAATCTGATTTTGTAACTAACATAAATATATCTGATGCTACTGTTAAAGATTTGATTTTTTAATTTCAAGATGTTTTCCCACGTGATTTACCCTCAGGAAGGCCACCTTCCCGAGATTTGGAACATGTTATTAACCTTGAACTTGGATGTAATCCCCTTGTCACAGGAATTTATAAGTACAGTTTCTTTGAGCAGAAAGAGTTAAAGAAACAGATCAAAGAGCTTTTGGAGAAAGGACATATTTAGCCCAGCAAATCACCGTACGGAGCACTAGTTTTCTTTGTCAAAAAGAAGGACGGAACATTGACAATGTGTGTCGACTATCGTAGTGTGAACAAGATTACGGTGAAAAATAAGTATCCATTACCTATAATTTCTGATTTGATAGATGGTTTGAAAGGTGCTAAATTATTTCTTTGATTAATCTGCGTAGTGGCTTTAATCAGGAGCCAATTAGAACCAAAGATGTTGACAAAATTACTTTTAGAACTAGAGCCGGTCATTTTGAATGGATAGTGATGCCATTTGGTTTGATGAATGCACCACCTACTTATACAAGGTTAACGAACCAAACCTTTTCAGATTATATAGAAGAGTTTGTTCAGGTGTTTATAGATGATATTCTAAATTTACAGCGAATCTAAAGAACAACCTGTAATTGATTTAAAGAAAGTGTTGGAAATGTTAAGGGAAAGAAAACTATATGGAAAATTGTCAAAATCCAATTTTCTTAAAAGTGAACAATTATTTAGGGGACATATAGTTAGTGGGGAAGGTGTTAAAACAGATCCATCCAAAATTACACCAATACAAAATTGGAAGCAACCCACTAATGTCACAGAAGTTAGATCATTTTGGGATAGGCCACTTATTACAGGAAATTTATCATGAACTTCAGTATGATTGCCACACCTTTGACGGATTTACGTTGGGAGAAGGAGACGTTTGTGTGGGGAGCCGATCACGAGAGAGCTTTCGAGGAACTAAAAGGGAAGTTCACCTTTGCCCCTACACTCGTGTATCTTGATCCTGCTAGGGAATTTTAAATTGTGATCACTACTAATGCATCTGTTAAAGGCCTAGGTGCAGTCATAAGTCAAAAAGTCGGCAAACATTTTCGTCTTATTGCTTTAGAGTCCAAGAAATTCAATGATGATGAAAAAAAACTATCCAGCACAGGAAAAAGAATTACTTGCAATTGTTCATGCATTATTGAAATGGCGTTGTTATTTGTATAATAAAGAATTTACAGTTCTTTGTGATAATAAGGCACTCTCTTATCCACAGAGATTAAGTGATGCACAGATTATGACTGGCAGACAGGTTAGGTGGATGCAAAAATTGGCATATTTCAAATTTAATGTCAAACATATTCATGGAAAGAAAAATGTAGTCGCAAATCCTTTAAGTAGATGTTTTGAAATAAGTGTTATGGTTCAGGATGAATTGTTTTTAGATACAGTTAGATATGGTTCGTTTCATACAATTTTTAGTACAAAACGTCACTTTTACTTTATGGAATTTCGTAGGTAGTTTCGCGTGTGAAATTTGCGACGCACGTTCGTGCGAAGTCGCGTTTTGTTTGGCGTGCACTTTTGCACGTAAATGTTACGTAGTGAAATGTAGCGTTTGATTGGTTAGTAAATCCTACGTAGTGAGTAAGAGATTTCGCACACTTTTGCATTGGTCAGTCTAGGTTCTTGCTGATCAATGATTGGCCCAGGTAAAACCTGTTCAACGCAGCGTTGACTTTGGACTGGCTAGTCCAAGGCGATGATAGATAAACAGTGAAGTCTAAGAGAAAAGTAATCATCTATTCCTTTGGGAAAGTTTGGAAAAATTGTGACTGATCTTGGTCCTCAGCGATTAAAACTAAATTGGAGCATTGGCATTTTGGCATTGAAATCTCTTACAAACTAAGTAGTGTTATAGCATTTAAGAGATAAAATTATTTAGAATGGAGGGTAGTTGAAAATACTTTAAAAGAAGGGTTGAGACACGTGGGCAAGAGACCAAGCTAATGTTATGTGGACAGAAGCTTCTTCTAATTTAAAGTTTATCCTTATGTGAGTGCTTTCCAATGTGGATGTGTGTTTTCCAAATGTGTGGAATGTGTGGTTGAAATTGGTTGTAGTAATGGGATGTTCTAAGAGGTAGGAGATCTTATTACAATCTCCATCATAATTTTTCGTACTTTATTTCCGTCCTATAAATTTTGTACCATTTGTACGAACCTGCCCCTTAACCGATATCATAATTAACGTCACAAATTTGACACGGTAGTAACACTATTTATTTCGCAAATCTTAGGGAACGCGACAAATCGTAATTATTGGCTTATTCATATGTCGTACATTAAATAATTTTGTACTTTTTCGGTTACGCGCTGGCACGGTTAGTCGCAAGAAATCAAGTTTTGGTTAACTTTTATTTTCGTAAACGTTGGTCGGTTAACGGTTAACAATTTTGGAGCGTGACATAACTCGGTCGAGCGTCGGTTCCTTTGATTTTGAAAAAAATACAGTCGGTTTCGGTTATGTAAAATTTTGACTTTTGCGACCTTGGTCCGAAATATACCGTTTTTTTTTCAAAATTTGAGTAACCGACGCCCAACCGGGTTATGTCACGCTTCAAAATTGTTAATCGTTGACCGATCGGCGTTAACAAAAAGAAAGGTTAATCGAAACTCGATTTTTCGCGACTAATCGTGCTGCCTGTAACGGAAAAAGTACAAAATTAATTAATGTATGACGTATGAATAAGCCAATAATTACGGTTTGTCGTGTTCCGTAAGATTTGCGAAATGAATAGTGTTTACTACACCGCCAATCGTTATTAGCGTAGTTTACGCTAATTCCGTCCTGTTTTTTTTCTTTTTATTCTCTAATTGCATAGCTTATTCTATTTTTTTTTGTACGCCATTTAGGTTTTTTTGTCTAAACGAAAATACGTTATCATTTAAATAGTAAGGTGTATGGTCAGTTTCAGACCATACAAAATTATACCTTTTTAAGTGAAAAAGGATAATTAATGAGTTTTAGTAACCGCGGACGCATGATAATATTCGCTAAAAAAGGGATGAAATCGGGTTTTCAAATATCATGTTCGCACATAATCGTCCAACAACCACGTGTCGACTGTGTGGACGTACGATTTGTGTACGATCTGTCAGATTTTGTTTCAATACCTATATTAGTGTAAGCATGCTTGCGACCGACATTTTTTTTTTCAAAGACCCAATATACAATTATTAAACAATTAGAATGTATGTTTTTTTTCAAAATTTTCAAATTCTAACTTGCGTACACCACTGTAATTGTTATTATACGCTAAAGAAACTTCTACGTTAATAACGATTGGCGGTGTACGGTGTCAGATTTGCGACGCTTTGTCGCGTTCCCTAAGATTTGCGAAATGAATAGTGTTACTACCGTGTCAGATTTGCAACGGTAATTATAATGTCACGTACTTCCACGATACCAAAGAGTACAAAGTACAATAATGTTGGATTGTATGGACAGTACAAAATTTTCATTTTTTTTTGTTTTTTGGTTGACCGACTTTTACCGACTATTTTGTTTTTCTGGTGAATCAACCAACCGGAACCGCCCGGCCCCCAAAATTTGGCAATCGAATCCCGCGCGGGCGGTCGGTTAACGCTTGGTCACGGTTTCGGTTGACCGTTTGCGACCCTGTTACAGGTCTACAGTACTGTAGTGGTTTTATCGCGATAAGTTTTTACCCGATATACACCACTATGAAAAAACGAAATGGGGAAGTGATGACCGAAGGTTCGTGCCATTGTGTAGATTTTCGGAACATCGCCCTTAAGGTGGCGTTCCATCAGACGAAAAGTGGGGTAGTTTACAGAAATAAACGCTTATCCGTACTTGACCGTACCGCTTATTTTGTTTTTATGCGTGAACAACATTACATAAAATTATGCCAATATTCTCCAAAGTTATGGGAGGTAACAATGACCGTTGGATTCATTTTCGCGAAACATTCACTTCAAAAGTTTATGTAAATGGTGATGTACCTCGTCAAGGTACATCACCATCTACAGAAAAATTTGAGCTGCAACACGTTGGATAATGAACATACGTGTCGAGACGGAAACCAACAGAATTCGAAAAATTTCGAACATGATACATCCATTCAAAAATCCTAACCAAAATCACAAAAGTAATCTCGTAACGAACTTTTGTCACGCTATTTTTGTTAGCGCCTATTCGTCACACTATTTGTGGCAGCGCTCATTCGTCACGTGAAAAAACAAAAAGTCAAAAACCTTAAAAAAATTGTGGCGGTATCAGACAAGGCGCTTGCAAAGAGTTAGGGCACTTTCCCATGTAACCGAAACTTTAATCTTGTAACTTTGTTTCTAGCGAAGATTCTTCGTACAACTTTTAGAGCATTCCGATGTAAGCGCAAATAACTTGTTACTTCAAAAAGTGACAAACATAGACATGTAACGAAACATGTGACAAATAAACGGTACACAAAATGTTGCGAAACTTCCACTCGGCTTCAATTTCAGACGTCCACCCGCACGTTGAACAGTTTCTATCACTTCGCAATGTTTGTACGCCACATTGTCGACGTGGAGGCATTACAGATGTTTAGGGTTTGTGACATTATGACGTCATGCACGTCACGCTCAACTATGACAGCGCCGACGTCACATATTCTAAAACTTTCCACCGTGGTTTCCCGATTGTATTTTTTTGTCTTTTCTCACTCCACTTGCCATCAAGATATGCCCAAAGATAATCAAAAGAAATTGTTTTTCAGGGATTTTTCATTTAATACCAATATTGACGTTTTTCGTTGCAAGAATTGTGAGACAGACGTGGTAGTGGGAGAGGGAGAGAGAGAGAGGGGCGCTTTCACGGGCTTCACTTATGGGAAATGGTGTCTGTTGGTCGAAACCCCTCCACGACCAGTGTACGGAAAAAAACGTACGGAAAAAAGTCACGCACGTCCTGGAAACGTGCAGTGGGTTTTTTTTTTGGTACTCTGCTCACAAAAATTGTCAAAAAAAATCGACACGTGCGACAACATCTGCCTATTCGCTCACCTCATGGAACTATATTTAAAATCACCTCGCGAGGTGATTTTATATAAAGTTTGAAGATGAGCCGAAAGGACGCGAAAGTGGCTCGAAAGGCGCTAGACGACAAACTGCATCGCGCTAAAAGACAAACTGCTGTACATATAAAGTTTTAAGGTAACGCAACTTGTACGGTGGTATTTTATATTTTTTGGTACGGCTGTAGATTTGTCGTTTTTTCCAAGTTATAGAGGAAAACGACATAAAATAACTGTAACTTTAGCACATGGGAAAGTGCCCTTACAAAAGTTATGTTGTACGATGACCTGGTCCAGACGTACATGGTACGCAAATGAAGATTTCAAGTTGAAGTTGGTCGGTGAGAAAAATATTTGACGATTTTCAATATACGATCTTATCTGACGTGGTACCATTCAATTTTGAGCACGTGGATTATAGACTCTGCGGGTTAGAACATCGTTCAAAATGTGCGCGATAGAACATCTTTCAAAATGTAGCATCCTGTAATGTTCGCCGTACGATTACAGAATTTCTTGATGGAACGCCACCCTTAATCCAAACATCACCACGTCTCTGAGACGTAAATCACTAAGGGTGTGTCCCCATGTACTTGTAACTTAGCGAAATTATTTTGTATTTTAGCGCGGATCCGCCGGACCCGGTGTTCAAGTGTCCCTATGTCTGTAAGGACGAAATCGTAACTTACGCTTGTATACGTCGACAGTACCTGTGACGGTTGTCAACGTCTACAATCTGTGGTCGCACGTTGTTTTTTGTACCTGCGTGTGACGTCGCATGTCTTACCGTGACATTGTAGACGTAGCGCCTTCCAGCC
>JBBHKE010000538.1:17047-39690 GCA_037447655.1 Zygnema cylindricum | reverse complement strand
GATTGTAAAATTACATTGAGAATTCTTTAAAAAATTGTAAAAAATAAAAAATAAAATTAAACAGGATGTTACGGTACTTTTTGTGCTTGCTATTTGTCTTATGATGGTTGTTGAGTAGAAAAAAAAAAATTGGACTTGAATTCCGTACTACTACTAGTACGTTTATTTGCTATTTGACTCATTAGGATGCCTACTACTTGTGCTCCTAGTACTTGTTATTGTCTTATTAGGATGGTGATGGAGTCGTACAAGTCTTGATCTTAACTCAGTGTATGATTTCTTGTACTTGTTTTTTTTGTCTTATTAGGATGGTTGTCGAGTCGAACAATTTCCGACCCGAGATCAAAAAAAATTGGCGACTACGATTGGTCGATTACTACATCGATATCACGAAGTTGGGGAAAAGGACAAAGCATTATAGACAAAATAGGCCCGGAAATAACAAAAGAAACCGCAAAATGTAAGAACAGAGAAGAAGATGAGAAAAGATGAAAAAAGACCGAGGAGAGAACAACTTTCAAATAAAGTGGACGGAATTTTTGAATTGTTGTATCGGCGTTCGAGGGAAAAGGAAGTGAAATAAAATAATGGTAGTTTTTGTATATTTAAATAATTGGGGTTCGGGAATTTGGGTATTATGATTTATTAATAATAAGGGTTTTTTGGGTTTTTTTTTGTAATTAACATGGAGGTGTAGATGGGTTATGCATAAATATTCGAGTATTTTTGTTTTTTTATATTTTTTTCTAGTTCAAGAAGATTTCATTTTGACATCGGTTCGTATTCAGTTAAAACCCGTTTTTAAATGTTTTTATTAAAAAAAATATTATACAGACTCGAAATCGATTGTGTGGAAAAGTTCGGAAATCCAATTTTATGGAGTAAAAATGTTGTTATCAACAATTATTATTTTTTTTTCTTTTTCTCATGTTAGCTTTCGAAAGCCTGGCACCAGAAATAATGTGGAATAGTATTAGTTTTGAGAAACCTCGCATGATCCACATCATGAGAGGATCTTTAAATATTTCATTTTTTGTTATGTTTTTTTTTTTTTTTTCCTCTCATACTTTTTTTTGCCAGGGATACCTAGACATTGGCAAAAAAACCTTTTTCCTCAAGAAAAAACAAAAACGCCTTTTTTAAAAAATTTAGTGTACTGTAAATTACAATTTTTGACTTGGTGTGAAACTTTCTTCATTAAACTCTAATGACCAAAACATTAGAAAAGGAACGCTTTTTTTTTTTTTTCCGGGGAACATTCTTTATCGCTCATATCGTAATTTGCAATTTGAATCGCTATTAGAGAAAAGAACTTTGTAGTGTGAGGAACTAATAGACGATATATTCGTAGTTTTGATATTTAGTGTGGCTCCGTTATCTTAGGTATTTGTAGTGTTTCAACAGTTTGGTTTTTGTGGTACTATTTTTTATTTATTTTTTTTTAAGGTTTTTAAACTACCTTTGTTGTCCTTTTAGTTCTTCTTTAGGATTTTGGTCTTGTAAATTTTGTTGGTCATCAATTCTTTTTAGTGACAATCATGTTTTGTACTTTGATGGTTTTATCGTCGCGTTTTTTGAAATATGATCTATTCTAATTGAGAACTGATTTGATGTTATTAATTAAAATATTGGACAAATGACGTGGATGGACAATGACCACTGATACATACGTGTTTTTCTTCTTGTCGGAACTGTTTGTTTTTTGACCCAAGGTCTTTAATTAGTGTTAGTAAAATTATTTAGTAAAGTGGCCCGCAATGAGCCACTTGGACTGCGAGAAAAATAAAAATAAACGAAAACAAAGGGTAGCAAATGCCGATAAAAAGGCGTTAAAACTAGTGTAGACATCACCCAATTAAACTCACAAGAATGTTGAATGCTTAAACTAAGATTAGACAGTAGTTTTTACGTTTGATAAGTTTGAGCGCCTAAACAACAGAGTTTAAACAAAAGTAAAAATGCACAAAAAATCGTACAAGACCAATTAAAATTACATAGAACAGTCGGATGGTACAAGAAGACCATTTAAAGTACGACTACGAGTTGCGATATCACAGAAAAAGTACAAAATACTTGTTTCTCCTAAAATAGGAAACGCTCTTAACTCCTCCGTGTCAACATAAGCGTGACGTCAACCACTGAGAAACAAAGGAAGGCCGTACAGGACAATGCCGTGGAGCGCAAAAAGCCAAAAATAGACCCAAACAGAATAAACGAAAAATAATACCAGCCCGCTACACGAAATACGGTTATGGACCTAATGGTCGAAAAAAAATAAAAATGGACGTGATGTACCACTACGGCAAACAATATTAGGTATAACAGGACATGTCCCAATAGACGAAAATTGTACAAATAGTTCCAAGAATTACAGCTAATGTCGACAGAAAGGGACGTAACGGACAAAATAAACCGTGAAAAAGTACAAAACTGTAGTTGCAAGTACGATTTTACCCACGCTACATCACTGGCTAGTAATTGCGGTAATCGTACAGATAAATGTGTCATCCGTACACAATTGTGTACAAAACAACTGGGGTTACTGGCTGAGTGACGCCAAAAATTTCGTATTGTGTAATTAGGGTCGTAGTCCATCAGGTACGGAGACGTTTACTGGCAGTAATATTTGTATCACTTCCCCATCAGGTTGTGCCAGCGAGGCACCAGCTGCTTACATGGTGGATTGCGATTGGAACCACCCAGGATCTTGTTCAGCTGGCCGGGAATATTAAAAGATTCGAGAAGCACAAAATCTGAACGGCGTATGTACGGACGAACGCAGATTAAAATATCTAGCACCGCGAATCGTTATTAGTGTCAAGGTTTTTTTCGCCACTTAAAACATTTTTTATCCGTACACACTTGTTGGATTTTCAGTTTGAGACCGCCAATCGGAAGCTGCGAATGTTACCTTTCAATCGCAACCGTCAGATCCATAATCCGACAAGTGTGTACGAAAAAAATATGTTTAAAGTGGCGAAAAAAACCTTGACACTAATAACTACACCGCCAATCGTTATTAGCGTTGTGTACGCTAATTCCGTCCCGCTTTCTTTTTTTTTTATTCTCAAATAGAATTATCCACACTATTTAAAAAAAACCTAATTCCTAATTAGAATAGACGATTTCTTCGAAAATTTCCAAATTCCCAATTAGCATAAACCACGCTAATTATTTGTATACGCTAAAAAAACTTACACGCTAATAACGATTGGCGGTGTAGTGTTGGGTATCGGGTAAATTCGTATCGTGATAATTTCGATATTCGATATATTGAATATTGATCCAACAGATTCCTCGATATATCGTACCGGGACCAACATAAATTATCGCGATATATATCGCAAAAACTGGGTGTCCGTACAGTCATAGTACAGAGGGGGGGGGGGAATCGGGAAAAAAAAAATTAATGCCTCGATATACTGGCGATACGATATATCGCGATATATCGATTATCGGGTACCTGAAATTCGATATATATCGAATATCGGCAAAAGGTCCTCGATACCCAACACTACTAATAACGATTTGCGGTGGTATTGTTAGCAACGCTAAGCGAATGTACAATTTGTACGTTATTGTCATTTCGTTGTACCAACCATTTCGAAATCCTTTTCAAAATGAAAATTTGTACTTTTAGGGTTTGCCATTATGTTTTAAACGCCAAGTCCTTTTCCACGAAGGAAAAGGCTCGTGAGAGAGAGATCCTCCGACAAAGTTCGGATGTTTTCGTCGTTTTCAAATCCGCCTCTGTACGAAGGCACGTGGCGTTTGCCGATTGTGAGGTCGTCATCGCTCGTCCGCCGTGGATGATACCTTTTTGTTTCCAAGTGTACCAATAGACACGTGTAGTGTGTGTGGCAAGTCTCCTCCTAGGGACAGTTGAGGAGACTCTCCAAACCATAGTTCAAAAGTAGGCGTTTTATGGTAGGCCTTTGGTAGGCGCAAGTTGTGTTATGGGCTTTTCATGTGATCTTCTTAGATCGCTCCTTTGATCGCTATTTTGATCAGCGACCGTCCGATGACATTTAATTCTCTATCGAACGATGTGCAACTCAACCCTATTACTTTTCTTTTTCATTTTGCGACCAATACAATATGGGTCTTAAGGTCATATTGTATGTTTTGCGTACAATAGGCATATTGTATGGGCCTACTTTCACCTACTTTTGAACTATGCTCCAAACACTGGACAAAAGGAGCGTTTGCTTTCGAAAACTCAAAATCGGACGGTCGAAATTTTCGCCCAAAATTTTGTAGAATCTTGCTGAATCTAAAAACATGTTTAAAAAAAGAGAGGAAAAAAGAAGTACAACCTTGTACGAAAAGGTACGTTTTCCAGTAAACAACCCCACTATTTGCCTGATGGAGCCCCACCCTAAGCCCCACCCTATAACAGACGACTGACCGTACAACCTAACGGTTAAAAACTTAAAATTGAAACTTAGCTCTAACAAACTGACTGAAATCTACGGGCTTGGAAAAAGTGGGAACACTAAAGACAAAAATTACGTATGAAAAGATACTTCGTATTTATATAGTGTGACCAACATGGAATACTAATGCCCGGAACTTGAAAAAATACACATAATTTTATTTTAAGTGACGTACTATAACGGCTTTAAGGCGTACGGTTCAAACCCGACAACAGAATAAAATTACCAAAACGAGATGCGCACAAAAGTTGGGGTTACGAAAAAAAATACTAAATGACCCCAATAGTGTGACTTTATTATGGAGGCTAGGACAAAGATTTCCGTATATGGACAACGCAAAAAGTCAAAATCTTTCGGAGAAAAAGCCAAAATGCCAAAATCTCTTCTTCTAAGGGTATGGTTACATCAGACGAAAAGTGAGGTTTAATACAGAATTTTGTACTTGCCCGTACCATGTCGTACTATTTTTTCGTGAGTTTCTTCAAAACAACATTACATAAAATAGTATAACGATTCAACAAGTATCCGGGAGAAGACGTCGACCGTCCAATTACATTTTGGTCTTCATCTGCGAAGCAATTGCTCCATGCGCCTCTGTAAAGGTGAACCCACCTCGCGGAGGTGGGTTCACCAATACAAAACCAGTCAATTCGTTACATTTGGACGATATTCACGTGCGTCGATGAAAAATGAAAATTTTCACACGCCCCTAAAGTCACGTGCCTTCGGACAAGGTGACCGTAAAATCTTTGTCGAAAAGAAATACGGTTTTTTCTAGAACGTCTGCAGAGTGAAGGAGATCTCTGAGGTACATTGACGCGGTACACTTGCGAAGTACACGTGTGAAGTACGCTGCAATTCTGTGTCCTCCATTGGACTACAGAATACAGGAAGCCTCTAGATAGTATTTAACTAACCCACTTTAAGCCACAACCACTGCTGCCCAAGAAGGCAAACTGACAATTTGACTGCACCCCTGTGTAGCTTGGACTCCCCTGAGTCCGTAGAAAAAAGAATCACTGAAAACGGCCAACCAGGCGATAAGTTATAGGGTGGCAAAGATGCCAATTTATACAAACTCTCTGAGAGAGAGGACTATCTACCTAAATTTTCCTAAGTCCTAGTTTTTCCTAATTCCCTCTCACAGCTCCTATCTACTGCCTGTACGAACCAATCACAAAATTGTATAGTACTAGAAAGTACTACTGCCGATGTACTTTCTGTACGGCCTCTGTACGACAAGGCCATAAGTGGACGCGTGTATACTTTCCACTCATCCGTACGTTCCTCGGAATTCCCGCGACCGAATGATGTCTCCCCACGTGGCGCCAGGTGATGCCACGTCACTAAATGCCAAAGTGACCACTCCGGGATTTCGGCGATGATGTGCGCCGTTGGATTATATGCGAAACGTAATCTTGGCCGGAATAAATACTTGCGCGATATTTGTTCCGATGTAGAAATAAAATGCGTGGTATCCGTTTTGAATTAGCGTCGTACGACGTACTTTATAAAACTGTATATATGTACGCCGTAAACAGTTTTAGTTAAATGAACTTTATCCTTTCGAACTAAATATATATCTATCACATACCATAGCACTTAGCATTGGTCCTAGTCTATTAGGATAAAGCTGACCGCTACCGGTCGATTTGACGAACCGCAGGTACCGGGATCAAATCTCTGGTCCGTCAAGTATATTTTTAGTAACCTACTAAAAATAGCTGTCTGTTGAACTAAGGCAGCCATGGATCAACCTCTCTCTCTTTCCTTCAGTGACTATAGCAAGTATGGGGGCTAGAGAGCGGAGGTGGAGGCAGGCTGTCCGTCCTTTTCTTTTTCCTTTTATAAAAACATATTTAAACCTAGAAAATACTCTAGAAATCTATAAATTTCAACACTCCCCTTATTTTCTAGTCTAATTTTAATTTTTCTTTTAACCCGCATTTTTCCCGACAATATTTTAATTTAGGAGAGGGCACAGGTTTGGTCATCATGTCAACCACCATTTCTTCATCAGGTCTATACATAAGATTTAGAATTTTATTTTCAACTTTTTCTCTTACGAAGCTTAATCTTATGTCCATATGTTTTGCTTTGAAATGGTGTTTTGGATTGGCTGCAATTGCAATTGCAGCCTGGTTATCGCAAAAGATTTCATGCACTCCCTCCTTCATAAATCCCAGTTCTTGTAACAATGATTTCACCCACATTAGTTCTTTTACAGCAGAACACGACGCCATATACTCAGCCTCCATAGTAGACTGAGCAACCACCTTTTGTTGCTTACTGCTCCAACAGCAAGCACCTTCCCCCACATACAAAACATATCCAGAAGTGCATCTTCTCATAGGTGCATCCCCATAACTGGCGTCACTCCAAGTGGTGATATCAGTATGCTCCCCTCCCAAATGCAACCATAACTCTCTAGTTCCCACCAGATATCTCATGACTCTCTTGGCTGCCTCCCAATCTCTCTTCCTAGGATCATTAAGACTCCTACTGAGTACTCCAACTGCTGCCGCTATGTCCGGCCTGGTACAGTTCATAAAATAGATTAAGCTTCCTACGACCTGTCTATAAGGAATAGACTTCATGAACTCTCTCTCCTCTAGACTCATCTGATCGTCTAAGATCATCACTCCTCCTTCTACACTCCCATCACTTACTTTTTTCAAGTCCATGGGAGTGGTACAACTGTTAGCATTTTCCATCTGGAATTTCTCAAGCATATTACCTATTGCTTTTTTTTGAGTAAGTCTAATAATCTTCTTCCCTCTATCTCTCTCCATTTGGATCCCCAAAATATATTTTGCCTCCCCTAAATCCTTCATATCAAATCTGCCCCTAAGATCTTTCTTTAGCTTATTGATATTATCTAAAGACTTACTTAACACAAGCAGATCATCCACATAAATTGCAATAAAAATGACACCATTCTCATCTTCAAACATATAGATAGAATGGTCAGAGCTGATCCGGATGTATCCCAGATCGGTGAGAAACTCATCTAGTTTCTTATTCCACTGTCGGGGAGCCTGTTTCAGTCCATATAAGGACTTTATGAGCCTGCACACTTTGCTCTCTTCTCCTTCTTCAACAAACCCCTCGGGTTGCCTCATAAAAATTTCTTACTCTAACTCACCATTAAGAAAAGCAGTCTTAATATCCATCTGGTGAATTTCCATGTCTTCCGCTGCGGCCAGACTGAGGAGAATCCTTACCGATGGGAACCGAACAACTGGAGCAAAGGTCTCCTCATAGTCAATCCCCTCTTTTTGGGTGAACCCCTTTGCTACCAATCGAGCCTTATACCTCTCAATTGTATTATCTGGGTTCAGTTTTAGTTTAAATACCCATTTACATCCAATAGGTTTTCTGTCTGGAGGGCAATCCGCTAGTTCCCAAGTATTTGCTTCCATGATAGAAGCCATCTCATCATTTATGGCTCTAATCCATCTTTCTTTCTCTGGACTATTCACTGCCTCTAAGTAAGACTGAGGCTCATCTGGGTGAGATAGCTTAGTTACCTTATGGGCAGCTTGTTTTTCCTGTATCCTTTTGCTGCTCCTCCTTCCTCCCTCAAACTCCGAAGCTGGAATGGATGGAAGTCTTGGATTTCTTCTCACTGTCTCATCGGCTCCCCTGTCCATAAAAACCGTATCTTGTCCCGCTTCTTCCATCTCCTCGAAGTCCATAGGAGTATGTGAGGTTTCCGGTGAGTCTCCTGTATCTTCGATCTCCCCTGAATCTGTAATCACAGTTTCACTCATGTCTTTTTCGGGAACGACTGAGTTCTCCTCACTTTCGGACTCAAATCTGATCCTTATCTTCTTTGTATATTTGAAGGGGTCAAATGACTTCCCTTCATCCATGACAACTAAGTGTTTGACCAGAATGATATCTTTCTTTGCTAAGTCATAGACTCTATATCCCTTAACATCCTCATCATATCCCACAAAGTATCCAGGTTTTCCCTTAGCATCTAGTTTCCAGTTTTTCCTATCCGTGTCAAGACTGTAAACTTGGCTACCAAATACTTTAAGGTGTGAGATATCTGGTTTCCTTCCAACCCATCTCTCATAAGGTGTCACTCCCTTTACAGCTGAGGTAAGGACTCTATTTTTAATATAGTTGGCACAGTTCATTGCCTCTGCCCAAAATCTCTTTCCTATTTTCTTGTCTGCCAACATACTACATGCACTATCTCCTAGTGTTCTATTCAACCTCTCAGCTACCCCATTTTGTTCTGGGTTATATGGTACAGTTTTCTGGTGCTGCACTCCCTCATCTCTCAAATATTCCTCAAACTCGTTAGAGGTATATTCCCCCCCATTATCACTCCTTATCCTTTTTATGGGGGTTTCATGCAACTTCTCACTCCAAGCTTTATATTCTTTGAAGTAAGTTGATGCTTCAGACTTTGTTTTCAGAAAGTAGACTCTAGAGTATCTAGACCAGTCATCAGTTATTGTTATCATAAACCTCTTTCCTCCAACCGAAGGTACTTTTGCAGGTCCCCAAATATCTGTGTGGACTAAATCTAATACTTTCTCACCTCTATATGTGGCGGCTTTGGGAAAGGGAAGTCTGTGAGCCTTACCTTGAGCACAACCACTACAATCATCCATCATTTCATTATCCCCAAACTCAATGCCATCTACTACCCCAAGTTTTTTCATTTCCCTTAACCTATCAAAATGTACATGCCCCAACCGCTTATGCCAAATCATCACCTTAGGAACACCAACATAGTAAGCATTCTTCTTTTCATTACTCAAGTTAAGCCTAAACATTCCTTGGCTACCCTTATCTGCTGTGAAGTAAACTTCATCCCCATACTTAGCTGTAAAGACTCCCTTTCTGGTGAAGGTATCAAACTCTTTGTCATCTAACACAGACGTAGAGACAAGGTTTTTACTCAGCTGTGGAATGTAAAGTATATCTGAGAATGTAAGTATAGAAGTCTTACCCTCCACTAAGACTTTCAGATCTACTGATCCCACTAGATCTGTAGTAACCACTCTCCCATCCCCATACTCTATCTCTACAGTAGGAATCTTTCTTAACTTAGTGAAGAGTTCTTTATCACGACACATATGCATGGATGCACCTGAGTCGATGATCCATCCTTCCTGTGGAGCTTCCCGGATGGCTCCAAGGGCACACTTCTGCCTCCTAGGAATCTCCTTCTCCTCCAAACTCTCGTCAAGAAGAAGCTCCCCATCCTCCTCAGAGGACTCATCCTCGGTTTCTCCTGACACCTTTGTAACCACAAGTGCCTTTTTCTTCCCTCCGGAAGAACCCCCTCCACGGTTCTCTTGGAGCCTCAGCTCTGATAGCTTGACACAATCTGCAATAAAGTGTCCCGGCTTTTTGCAAAAATGACAAAGACCCTTTGGGGGCCTCTGTCCCCCTGAATGATCTCTTTCCCCTCTATAAGGTTTCTTCGGGTCCTTCCCCCATCGGTCCCCTCCTATTGCTAGAGCTTGAATGCTCTTTCCTCCTCTCCTAATCTCCATTGTGTTTTCCTGCACAAGTATCATCCTGACTACTGTGTTCCATTTCCATGAACTATCACGCATTCCCTGTACTCGGTACACTAAGTTTTCGAACTCATTTGGTAATTTCATGATAAGGGTGTTTGCAATTCTGTGTCCTCCATTGGACCACAGAATACATGAAGCCTCTAGATAGTATTTAACTAACCCACTTTAAGCCACAACCACTGCTGCCAAAGAAGGCAAACTGACAATTTGACTGCACCCCTGTGTAGCCTGGACTCCCCTGAGTCCGTAGAAAAAAGAATCACTGAAAAAGGATGCCAATTTATACAAACTCTCAGAGAGAGGACTATCTACCTAAATTTTCCTAAGTCCTAGTTTTTCCTACTTCCCTCTCACAGCTCCTATCTACTGCCTGTACGAACCAATACTCGGTACACTAAGTTTTCGAACTCATTTGGTAATTTCATGATAAGGGTGTTAACTTTCATTTTCATTGTACCTATCCACCCGGCACTTTCCATTTGTGTATACAAACAAGAAAGATCATTACAGTAATCTAACATCTTTCCTCATTTGTAAGTGTAACTCAATAGCTTTTGCTCAGCCAACTGGAGCTCTTGAATAGTTCCAGCTCTATAAATCTCCACTAAACTCTCCCACAACTCCTCGGCCTTGTAAATGTGAAGATGAGGAGTGGCCAAACCTTGAGTGAGGTGCCTCAGAATGAAGTTCTTGGCAGCCATGTTTACATCCTCCCACATTTGAGTATCGTTCTCCACGGTCTTCACGATTGCCGCTCCCGATACTGTGGCAATAGGAGTAAGGGGTGTCTCCTTCCCTTTCCCCTTTTCGGACACACTGCTGTCCCCATCATCTGCCTCCTCCGCCGAGGCAGCCGTTGTTGCAGGAAACCTTACTCCCCCAAATCCTGGTGGAGTTCCTGAAGGTGGACGTTTCACTTGTCCACTGACGATACCCCAGTATTGTTTTTCACACAAAGCTCCCATCATCATGGCTTCCCAATAGATGAACCCAGATCCATTGAAGGTGGGCACCCTAGAGGGTGGGCCCATAACCTGCAATTCTGTGTCCTCCATTGGACTACAGAATACAGGAAGCCTCTAGATAGTATTTAACTAACCCACTTTAAGCCACAACCACTGCTGCCCAAGATGGCAAACTGACAATTTGACTGCACCCTTGTGTAGCCTGGACTCCCCTGAGTCCGTAGAAAAAAGAATCACTGAAAACGGCCAACCAGGCGATAAGTTATAGGGTGGCAAAGATGCCAATTTATACAAACTCTCTGAGAGAGAGGACTATCTACCTAAATTTTCCTAAGTCCTAGTTTTTCCTAATTCCCTCTCACAGCTCTTATCTACTGCCTGTACGAACCAATCACAAAACTGTATAGTACTAGAAAGTACTACTGCCGATGTACTTTCTGTACGGCCTCTGTACGACAAGGCCATAAGTGGACGCGTGTATACTTTCCACTCATCCGTACGTTCCTCGGAATTCCCGCGACCGAATGATGTCTCCCCACGTGGCGCCAGGTGATGCCACGTCACTAAATGCCAAAGTGACCACTCCGGGATTTCGGCGATGATGTGCGCCGTTGGATTATATGCGAAACGTAATCTTGGCCGGAATAAATACTTGCGCGATATTTGTTCCGATGTAGAAATAAAATGCGTGGTATCCGTTTTGAATTAGCGTCGTACGACGTACTTTATAAAACTGTATATATGTACGCCGTAAACAGTTTTAGTTAAATGAACTTTATCCTTTCGAACTAAATATATATCTATCACATACCATAGCACTTAGCATTGGTCCTAGTCTATTAGGATAAAGCTGACCGCTACCGGTCGATTTGACGAACCGCAGGTACCGGGATCAAATCTCTGGTCCGTCAAGTATATTTTTAGTAACCTACTAAAAATAGCTGTCTGTTGAACTAAGGCAGCCATGGATCAACCTCTCTCTCTTTCCTTCAGTGACTACAGCAAGTATGGGGGCTAGAGAGCGGAGGTGGAGACAGGCTGTCCGTCCTTTTCTTTTTCCTTTTATAAAAACATATTTAAACCTAGAAAATACTCTAGAAATCTATAAATTTCAACATACGCAAGTACGGATTTGCATACGAAAATGGTCGGTTTTCAAATCTTTGCGATTTTAGAGATTTGATCGTCGACTTACGTGGAACCACTCAAAAAATAACAGGTATGTAAAAAACTATTTACAGACGATACGCGATGTAACCGAGGCCTCTGTAATACAGAAATTTTGATGTCCGTACTATTACAAAGACCTCCTGATGTAACCATGCCCTAATACGCCAAATAGTCTTTGGGAGTGGCGTAGCATCACGTGATCCTTTCCTAGATATAGTACAAATTTTGATCTTCCGTAGCGTACGAATGGTTAAAATAGTAAAATAGTATTTACTAGGGACAAATCTGTAATTTTGTCCCAAACAACGACGTCACTGTGATTAATGAGACATTAAGGGTGAACTTCCATTAGAGGAAAAGTGGAGTTGTTTACTGGACGCCGTACGATTTTGTACATATTCGTACCAAATTATTTTTTTTGTCAGACGAAACATGTCTACTGGATAGCTCCAATATTATAGGCGTAAGTATCGACCGTTGGATTTTACCGTTGGATTTTTCACTTTTTTAGATTCGCGAAGCAATCACGCACATCGTCCAGTGTGAAGAGACTCTCCTCGGCGAGGAGAGTTTCTTCAGACTGGTCGCGTACCATTGGTACACGTGAAATGAAAAGAAAAAAAAATCCACCACGAACAGGCGATGAGAATCGAACACGTCCTACATGCCATGTGCCTTCCGCCATGGTGTATCTTCGCACGCTCCTTCCGACATCTGCTGACCTTAAAAATTTGCGGCGCCTTTTTTACATTCCGTTTCGAAATTTTTATTTTCAATTTCAAAATTAAAATCTGGTCGCAAAATTTTCGTACGAATCATTGCCTACCTCCACCCGTACCAATATTATGTACAAATTTTCAGCTTGAAGAATATTTATAGATTTTAAGAATCTGAAAATAACCTACGTGGCCCAATCATAATTGAGAAATGATGTCTACTGGCACGACATAATGGAAGGCCGTGCCAGTAAACATGAGAAATTGACGTATCCGCGTGTTTACTGGGACCGCCTAATGGAGAACATGCCTAAGTACATCTGCTACACCGTGTATCGCTATTAGGGTTAAATGTTTTTTTTTGTCATTTAATACATCTTTTCTCCGTACACACTTGTAAAAGTGTGGATCTGACGGTGGCGATTGAAAGGTAAGATTCTCAGCTTCCGATTGGCGGTCTTATATTGAAAATTGGACAAATATGTACGGAAAAAATATTTTTTCAGTGGCGAAAATTTTATTAACCCTGATAGCGGTGCACGGTGTAGCGATCTTAAATCGACCTACTTCTCATCGGACGTCATACGTCGGCCCAAAATCGTGCCGCCTGCAATCTAAAAATAATAATAAGGGAGCGTGTCCTTGTTGGATTATCGTGGGCGACTAACTTAACTCAGATTGTACTTTTCCAGCTGTCCAGGTGTTTAAACCGAATTGTGGTTTCACACGTGCATTCTGTATTTTCTTGCCACGTAGGATTATTATTTGGTCACTTGACAAGTTTTACGGGCAAGAATGGAAGAAAAAATCAATGCGGCGATTTATTATTACACATGTTATCTTAAGAGTGAACTTTAAGTGTGTCCACGTGGCTTTTATTGATGGCTCTTGGGGATTCCAATGTCATCACGTTAGAATCGCTTTCCATGCTTAAGTTTTCCCTTTTTTTGGAGCTGTTTCTCAAGAGTCGTACAATTTCTCAGGATGGTTCAAAACGAGGGAAAATGTTCAATGTTGTAACTAAAAAATTTGTGGACGAAATCAAATCATTTTACAATGGTTTTTTGTTTTTTCATTTTTTCTACATTTTTTGCTAGTGTTGTGTATCGGTAAGGATTTGCCGATAACCGATATGGACCTTTTTTTGGGTACCCGATAATCGATATATTGGTACGATATATCGCTATCGGTGTTATAGCCGATAAATAACCGATATTTATTGGTATTTATCGGCGATAACACCGATATCGATAACTATTAGCGATATATGTACGGACCGTACATATAAATGTACGGCCAGTACACTCAATTGTACGTCATATTCCCCAGACGCGCCGCGGACCCACTTCCCCCCGATTTCGGTAAAAAATTGTGATTTTTCCTTGATTATTTATTGTTTAATTGGGTTTACTTGGGTTCCACACTCCCATAGCCTTCCTCAATGTCCTTTTGACTGTTATTTACGCCCATAGATGTCAAATTCGTACGGATTTGGACTTTTCTGTGAAAATTACTTAATATTTGTCGATTTCATACTTTTCGTAAAATTCTTATAGGTTTCTATGTACACAAAATGTACGAAAAGCGAAATACTAGAAAATCCTTCAAAATTCTTTAAAATTACGAACTATTAACATAAATGTACGAAATTATACGGAAAGTGTACCCTACAAACCTAATAATACGGCAAATCTTTGTCAACCATACTGAAATACATAGGAACGTACGGCAATGTACCCTATAAACCCTAAAACACCCCTTATAATAACCCTAAATAGTACGGATATGTACAAACATTGCACGTAAATATACGAAAAATGTAGCGCAGCTGTATTAAAATATACGAAAATATACGGCAATGTATCCTCCAAACCCTAAAATTAATACCCCTAACAAGTACGGAAAATACGGCCACTGTACGTACATGTATGAAAAGTGTGCGGCAGTTATACCGAATATACGAAATTTAAGGAAATGTACTCTAAAACCCTAAAAATCATTTGTATAACTCATAAAAAATACAGACATATACGGACACTGTATATAACTGTACGAAAAATGTACGGGTGCAATGGAAGGTACTTTATTATACAAAGCCAATAATATAGTACAGTATGTTATAAAGTACTACTGTATTTTTTTTTTAAGTTATCGCCGATATGGAATTGGTTGGTCTCGGACCGATATATCAGAGCCTCTGACCGTTCGATAACCGATAACTATCGGCAGAGGTCGCAAACGGTCAACTGAAACCGTGACCGATGTTAACCGACTGCCCGCGCCAGATCCGGAACGGATTCGGTTTCCGAATTTTGAGGGCCTGGCGGTTGCGGTCGGTTGATTCACCAGAAAAAAAAAACGGTCGGTTACGGTTGGTCAACCAAAAAACCAAAAAAAATGAAAATTTTGCATTGTCCATACAATCCAACATTATTGTACTTTGTAATCTTTGGTATCGTGGAAGTACGTGACATCATGATTAGCGTCGTAAATATGACACGGTACTGTAGTATACTATTCATTTCGCAAAACTTAGGGAACGCGACAAAGCGTCTCAAAGTTGACACGTTAGTACACTATTCATTTCGCAAATCTTAGGGAACGCGACAAAGCGTCACAAATTTGACACGTTAGTAACACTATTCATTTCGCAAATCTAAGGGAACGCGACAAATCGTAATTATTGGCTTATTCATACGTCGTACATTAGTTAATTTTGTACTTTTTCTGTTACGGGCGGGCACGGTTAGTCGCGAGAAATCGAGTTTCGGTTAACTTTTATTTTCGTAAACGCCGGTCGGTTAACGGTTAACAATTTTGGAGCGTGACATAACACGGTCGGGCGTCGGTTACTCAGATTTTGAAAAAAAAAACGGTCGGTTTCGGTTATGTAAAATTTTGACTTTTGCGACCTCTGACTATCGGTATCGGTGTTATCGCGATAATTTTTTTACCGATACACAACACTACACCGCGAATCGTAATTAGAGTAAATTACTTTAATTCGGTCGCTCGAAATTTCGACTCTATTACATCAAATAGAGTAAATGATTCTAATTTTTTCATTATTCTAATTTAGGTAAGTTTAATTAGCGTAACAAAATTGTAATATAGGTTCGTTTTAAATAGTGTGGAGTACGGACGACGTTCGACCGTGCAAAATTGTACTTTTTTAAGTAAAAAGGTACAAATAATGATTTAATACAATTGCGCTCGCACGTGAAATCGCACTAAACGAAAAATTAATCACATCGAAAAAAAGCCGTTCGCACAACTCTCGTCCGTCGACAGCATCGTCGTCAGTGTGAACATCAGCTGACATTCAGCGCGACAAATAATACTAACGTCATAATGACGTCAAAACTATACGGACTGACAGATTCTGTACATCTACGTAATTTAGTGTTCATAATTTCAGCGCGGAAATTTATAGCTGACATAACCCAATATAGAGTACTTAAATAAATTAGAGTAAACTTCCTCTGTGAAAAAGTTCTATCACATAAATTAGAGTTTATTACTCTAATTGTTATTTTTGGTTTTTTTACTCTAATTGTTCATTACTCTAATTACGATTCGCGGTGTACTGTAGTTTTTGCAGTGCGTGCACTGTGCAGTCGTAAACTAGTGAGGTGGCTTACGTCATCGAGTATATTTAGGATAAATATTGACAAAATGTCTTATTCAAAGAATCTTCGTTGAACCTGTGAGTTAAAGACACCTGTTTTCAGTTTCAATGACAAAGCTTAAAACGAAAACATCTCTCATGATTGCCATTTTCTTGCAAAGATACGGATAGATTCTTTTCACGTTACTAAAATTCTAACAATATTTGCGCCACCGTGAATATTCGCTACAGTAGTTGTGTGTGTTGAAACAAGCGAAAAACACAGAAGAGTTAAAAGATAATCGCCTAAGACAATCCGACAGGGAAACCAAACCCTAATAAGTAATAACATTAAAATACGAGATTTACGGCCGAGATGCATTCCGAGGAATATATTCCGTACACATCTCTTAACTGTCGAAAAAAACGTACGGTATCGTAGGGTCACGTTTACACGCCTTAAATGACTGTAGAATAACTTCTGACGGCTGCGATTCGCTGGAGTTACCAAATGTACGGAAGTTCTATGTACGGAAGCTCCATGTACTTTCTGCACTGCAATAAATTGGTACTTTGGTCCTTTTTTAATGTTTTAGGTATTCCTTTCCTCTGCTGTCTCTTTCAAAACCTAACCAGCAAAAAAAAGCCATGGATCTTCAAATTTTCTGCCACTAAGTAAAAGTTTTAGTTCATTTGTTTTGCAGTTTTTTGTGCGAATCAAGTCTTCTAGTTTTTCAAAGATGGCAGCTTCTTGTAGTGCTCTTTTTTTTAGTACATTTGTGATTCTATTTATTTCTTTGTTGCTTTTAGTTCCCGTTTTTAGTGAAGAAACTACCGATTTTTTACGGAATTCGATTCATCATAGAAACCCTAATGTAGCCAAAATAGCAGATTCTGATTCCAAATCGCCTTCTTTGTCGGATCTGGTCAACAATTTCGTGGAAATTTCCTCAAATTCTTTGCAAAAACCCTCGAAAGATTCGCATTTCTCCGAATCTCTCCTTCCAGAAATTGAAAATTTTATTCAAGGAGATCCACACCAATTAGGATCCGCAGAAGAAGATCAAGAAGGAGGACAGAAAAGACGAATCCTGGTCGAAGCAGTCCCATCTCCTCCTCCTCCATGGGGTCCACAGGGCATAAACGACAAAGATGATTTTTTAAAGTTGGCAGTATTCAAAGATGAGGAACCAGATCCTCCGGAATATGAGGAGGAGTCGAAGAGATGGACGACACAACAAATAGTGTGGAAAGATGAGGAACCGGAGCCTTCGTGCGTGGCACGGAAAAAGAAAGAAATTGAATCTCTCCCTCCGAGGAAACCAGGAGAGGTGGATATAAAATTTGAAGGAGAATTTGGGTACGAATTAATGGTAGTTTTGCCTTTTGCTTATTTTCACCTTTTGAACGGAACTCTTCGGACGACGACGAGTTGTGGAGACCAAAGTGTGAATCTTTTTTATTGGTTTAGTGATCACCATACCCACAATTCTTCTTGTAAAAGAGACGATTATAAAAACTTTTTACGGCCGTACGGTTGGAGAAGAGGTTTACATAAAAGTCGAATTCCGGTCGCTTGGTATCCTCCTCCTCTCGCTTCCCATTTTAGGGAAATGGGAAAAGTTTGGCACTCGGTTCCCGCCGGAGCAAAAGTCGCCATAATTTCGAATAAATTATCGAACGAATGGAATATGGGACCCATTAATTTCTTCGACTTAAAGATGTTGAAACACATTTTTGTTCGACTTCTCGACGAAGGTTTTTATGTGGTTTATAATCGACCGGGAAATGCGATCGCCGAGGATCAATGGCAATCGGTGAATTCCAATCAACTTAAGATCGACGATTATAAATTTGTTCGCAAATTTTATTTGAACCCAGATTATAAAGGGAGAATAATTTTGATGCAAGACATTCATGTTTTGAATCCCACGATTTCGTTTAACGAAGTTCAAATGAGAATGTATGCGAGAGCTCGATGTTTTATGAGTGTCCAAGGGGGAAATAGTATTATAGCGAGTTATTTTGGAGGAACGAATCTTATTTTTGCGAGGAAAGGATTTGAAGTGGATTTCCAAGTGTACCGCAGAACATATAAGAAATTCGCGGGAACAAAAATTTTTGTTGCTAGAAATTTTCTTCGTCTTCGGAAACAGTTGAATACAATGATTGCGGAAGACGATTGTCAAGCGATTTAAATAGGAAATTGTGGCAATGGAGGGGGGGAGGGAGAGAGAGAGGGGAGGAGAGAAGTGAAAGAGATGGCGAGGGAGTCGGAGATCCACAGGCAGAGACAGTGGGAGCAAGAGGGGAACCACAGATGAAGAGAGAGAGAGGGAGAGAGGAGGAGGGAAGAGTGGTGTGGAGGGACAGGGGGAAGGAGGTGAACGAGAGGGAAGGGAAGCAGTGAAGAGAGTGAGGGAATGGGAGTGGCAGCACAGGAAAGGACAATAACAGAGGTGGAGAGGGAGAAGGAGAGGGTGGGAGTGAGGTAGGGAGAGGGAGAAGGAGAAGGAGAAGGAGAGGGAGAGGGGAGGGAGCGGGAGAGGGAGGAGGGGAGGGAGAGGGAGAGGGAGATGGAGAGGGAAAGGGAGGAAACATCAGAAATTCTTGTGGCAATTAGGGTTCTGAAAATTTGTTTCAATATTTAAAACCGGAGACTGTTGTTTTATTTTTCAGAAACAACCGTTTTTCAAAACCGCAATTTGTAAGTCATGAATTGGATATAGTTTTTTTTTAGGAGTTTTTTTTTTTTTTTTCACAAGTCGAAGGCAAAAAAGAAAGTTTTCGTTGTTAAGGTAGAAGAGAGGTACAATCGATGGACGAAACAAAGAAACTGATGTCAAAACAAAAGAAGTTTTTGATATTTTAAGAAGTTTTTTTATTTTATTTTTAGGTCAAATAGTATTTGGAATCCTGTAATTGCAATTCTGGTCAGAAAAAGTTTTCTTTTTTTAGAGAAACTTTTTTTGTTTCTTCTGTTATTATTTTATCGGTTTTTACGTATTTCAAAAGTTCTATTTTTGGAAAGTGTTCGCAATTTTTTTTCATTGGAAGGTTTTGTGTACTTTTTTAAATCCTTTTTCATTTTTTTTTTCTTTTGGTCTCTTTTTTTTTCTATATTTTGTAAAAAAGATGGGAGACGAGGTAATGTTTTAATATTTTAGAAACCCTAATTTACATCGTATATGTTTTGAAAAAGTGAAAGTAATCAGGTTTTATTTCTTTCTTTAGTTATTTGTTTATATATTTTATGGTTAATTTTTTTTAGTGTCAAATAAGTTGTGGTATGAACATGTATTTTTTGCTTCTATGTTGTTTTTTGAAAAAAAAATGAAAAAAGCTTTTCCCGAGTAAGTATTGTAAACCTTATTTTGGCTATTTCTTGTATCAAAATTTAACACTCAGAAAAAGAGTGTATGCATATAATTATTCAAGTATAAGCCTTACACTATTTTAGGGTTTTATAATTGCAGCAATAAGAGGACAAAAGAAAGTTAGCATTCTTTTTCTTTTCACATTTTTAGAATTTTTTTTTTTTGTTGAGCATTTCTATCTTATTTTTTTAATTATAAGTCAAAATTTATTTAGTGTGGACAAGGTGAACTTTTACACTATTTTGGATTTTTTTAATATTTTTAACTGCTTAATAGAGCACAAAAACATGTAGTGTTTGTTTTTTTTTCTGTTGCTTTCTTTAACTTTTTTTTTTATATATTTCCTTTTTTTTTCTAACATTTCCATTTTTTTTTTTTTGTTAAAATATATTTAGTACTGACAATCTTTTTTTATTTTTATTATTGAGAGACAAATATCTGCTCTAATAATAGAGGAAAATGTAATTTCCTTATTTTAAAAATAGACACGACAATATCCAAACATAAATAGGCCCTAAATAGACATCATTTTTTAATTTTTATTCAATATTTGATGAAGATATTTACATTAGAAATAGTGAAAAAAAAAGAGAGAAAATCAAAATACATCTTAACTTATCTAGAAATCATAAAAAAAAAACGATAAAAATTTTCCACACTAATTAGGAATAGTTAAAAAATATATATATAAATAAATAAATAAATATTATATCCACACTAGCCCCATTTTTCATATGTTGTTTTTATGTGGCGGATATAAAAAAATATACATCTTTTGTTTATTTTCATTTCTCGTTACTAAGAATGTTTTCAATAATGAAAAAATGAACATTTATTTGAAAAAGACAAAAACTGGCCGTACCTCATTAACAGTCATGGTTTTATTAAATCACTAAATTTTGTCTTTAGCGTTTTTTATTGAGGTCATTTTATAGTTTTTTTTTATGTCATTTTCGGTATTTCAACTACTTTTTTTTTTTTAATATAACTTTAGTGTTTCTCGGGGTTGAAGATTTTCTCGGATTTTTAGTGTGTTCTTTTTTAGGGTTTTGTTAAATTTTGGCGCAAATTTTTGACGAAAAGATTAAACACACTTCTTTTTTTTTCACGATAATTATTGAATGAGTTACTGACAACTAAATAAAAATCATATGCTAAAAAAAATAAGGGGTAGCATTATAAATCACAATATCATCAATAAGAAAAAAAAAGAAATTAAAAATAATAATAAACATCTTAAAACAAATAAAAAATGTATAAAAGATTATAAACCGAATTACAGACAGAGTTCAGCGGAGTTTAACCGAGTTTAACCGAATAAAACTGAGTCTACACAAAAATTGATTCTCAATTCCATTCGTAAAACTATTAAACTTTTAATTTACAAAATTTTGACGTCACCATTAATTTCAAATCACTTTAATGCCAAAAACACGGAAAAGACAATTGATAATGCCATTTTTTTTATTGTTTTTTGGCATGGATAAAGAAACACTATTTTATGTACAAAAATAGGGCTAAAGTCTAACGAAACTAATCTCAACTTTAAGATGACTAAATCCACATTAAAAATTCACTCTATATTTCAATATAGACTACATATATATCTATATATCTGTACATCTGTTAATCCATATATCTATATAACCATAGAGCTATGTAACTATACAACTATGTATACATGTCTATCCATACTATATCTATACAACTATATAGACATGTCTATATATACAAAAGCAAGAATGCCTTAGAAACCCAATTGTCCAAAATAGAAAAGTTTTGTAACATTAAAATCGAACAAAAAAAAAGCCTCAAATGTCTATCTATTTATTTGAGAATGTAAGAGGACTTGACAAATTTCAAGCTTTAAACCACTCTAATTTACTCCAAAAATTGAAAACTTTTCAATATACACAGTTTAGTATCCACTCTCCTTTTTCTAAAGGCCGAAAGTTCAAAAACTGCTAATACTCCTCTTTTTTTCTCTTTTTTCCAAACAGAAATTCGGAGAGTCGGAATCAACGATCCAATCGAATATTCGGAAAACCGTCGATTTGAACTTCTCCGTTTTCCTGCCTCACTAACTTGCCACGTGGCGAACTCCCGCTGTCGGCCGGCTGCTTCCAGCCGTCAACATTTTTCGGTTCCAAATCTTTCAAAAACGGACGGTCGCCAATTTTCATACTTTTTCCACGTGGCAAAATCTCCATAGCGACTTCGAATCGATCTCGACCGTCCGTTTCAAAAATAGCGTCGACCGTCCGAAAATCTCCTTTCTCATTATGACAGCTGTCTTTTTCTGACAAATTTCCGTCGTTTCCTAATTTTTCGTTTCCCAATCTATCGTTTCCCAATCTGTCGTTTCCCGATCTGTCGTTTCCTGATTTGTCGTTTACCGATTTGTCCTTTACCGATTTGTCCTTTACCGTATTGTCTTTTCCCGATTTGTCGTTTCCGTTTTTATCGGCGGGAAAATTTGTCAACAGTGGTTCTTGCTCGATGTCGGTTGCTTTCGATTTGCCAGAGAGAAATCCGTACAATACAAAAGATCCAAAAAGTACGGCGGCCGTACACCAATTCAGTTGGAGATTCGCCACCGCCTTCGCGCGCATTTCGAAAATTTTGTCGCGACATGTGACACTGTGGTGACCCGTAAAAGGCGGCGGCGGAGCGGTTCCGTACGGCGAAAAATCCGTTCCGTTGGAGACGCCGCCGCGGGAATTCGAATGCGAAGAAAATGGGGTACGGCCGAAATTCGACTTTAAATCGGAGGAAACGAATGGTTCTGCATGAAAAACCTAGAAAACATAACATGCCTAAAGA
>JBBHKE010000538.1:0-17037 GCA_037447655.1 Zygnema cylindricum | reverse complement strand
GAAACTAGAGAAAGAACTTCAAGATGAGATGGGTGGTGCCGGTGTGTATTCTGCAAGCTTAAGGAAACGACACTTACTGGCAGATGACAGTTGGAAGGAGGATGTGGTCCCTGAGATCATGGATGGTCACAATATTGCAGATTTTATCGATGCTGACATATTGCAAAGATTAGAAGAGTTGGAGAGGGAGGAAGAGGGGATGCTCGCTGAGGAAGAGGCAGAGGGAGAGGATATGGAGGAGGAGGAGATGGCGCCTGAGGAAGCAGAAGCACTTGCAGCGATAAGGTACAGAACAAGAATAAGTTTCATTATTTTGTTTATTGCAAAGGTTTTGCTGCTCTTCCTGGTTCAATAGGGAGAGTTTCTTTAATAAAGCTTTTTCTGTGATCCGTTCTGCATATTCTTTTACATTTCCACTTCGTTGTTGATCCTGCAGTATACTAAAAAGAAATGTTTGGAAAAGCACCGTCTTAAAAAGTCTATTGCTGAGAACGAACCAGCCATGTGTTCTAATGCTATTTTGTTTATCTTTCCTACAGGTATAAGAAAAGGAAACTTTTGGAAGAGCATCGTCTTAAAAAATCGACGGCTGACAGCAAACCAGTCATGCCTCGAAAGGCTGATCGGGACCGTCTGTTCACAGTCCAACGCATGGAAAGGCACCTCACAAGCATGGGCATTGATCCAACGGCTGCTGTGGAACGAGCTCGTAGCCGATCTGCCTCAAGAGTCGGTCGTACAAAGAAGAGGGACCGATCCGAGGCTCCTGAAGGAGAGGGAGCGGAGAATATGGAGATCGATGGAAACCATCTGAACAAACGGTTGAAATCTCGGTCAAGATCTAAGAGTCGACCAGTGGAGGCTTTGCCTGGAGAAGGATACAAGGATACCGAACAGAAGAAGATGCTCATTAAGAAGGGAAGGCAGGCAATGAGGCAAAGAAACAAAGATGCAAAGAGGGGAGAGGCAGATCGCACGATTTACAATGTTCGACCCAAGCATTTATTTGCGGGAAAGAGAGGAATCGGAAAGACAGACAGACGGTAGTTTTGAGGGAATCATTGGAGGGAGTTTGGGTTTTTGTTGTTTTATTGTGCAACTGCTTGGGTTTTGGAGTTCTGTACGAGGTACTGCTTAAATTTTATTATACTGCTAAACGTTTATTGTTCCTCGTTGCTAAACCCTAAAATTTAAAGATTGAGGGATTCAGCAGTACAGAAAAGGTGTGGTACCAGGCTTGTGGAGTTAGGATTAGTGAATTTGGTATTAGTTTCTTGTTTCTTTTTTGGGAGTGTTTCTTTGAGGCATTTTTTAGGAGTATCTTCCTATTAGATGAAGTCGACGAGTCAGGAATTTGGAGTTAGTTTTAGTAAAAATAAGGGACGTGTGTCACATGACCCATGGTCTATGGCAAATATTGTGGGGAAAAGTGTTCAATGTTTTTGTGACTTGCTGATGTAGGTTACATTGACTTAATATTAATATCAGCTATAGTTCCTGTTTGGGAATTGACCTTTTTCTGTTTTGAATCTTTTTTGTCTTGGATCTTTATTTAACTGAAATTTCAGCTTCCTTATTACATACTTGGACATAGAAAATATATTCAGATCGATTTTTTCTCCTTTTTGGACCTTTCTGGATTTGTTGTTTGGCTTCATCCGGAAAAACATCTTCAAGGAATTGTTGCTTCAATGATTTCCACGTCAATATATTCACTCTGGTTTAAGTAATAAATGTACAGCGGTACAACATGAAGTATAATGTACTACTTCGCAACAGTCGTTTGAATCAGAATTGGATAAAAGGATATGGATGAGACTCAATGTACTGAGAAACATTGGAATAGGAAACATTCGAATGTTATCTGATGTTCTCTTATTGCTCCATTTACTGTCCTCGACTATGTTTAAGCAGGAGTCACCATTGTGGAAATTTGTTGTCGTTAGGGTTTTGTTTTTGGAGCTTCGTCTTTAGTTGCAGCTTTGGTAGAAATATCCATAGGAAGCAAAGCCTTGATGAGGAAATACTAGTGAGGCCTCCAAGGTTGTCAGCAGATAAAAAGTCATCAAATGGCAAAATAGTGCTTGAGACTTTATTTAGACGACATGATTGTGTCATGTTGTTTATTCATATCGTGGAATGGTTATACTGCAATGATGTCATGTAAGATGGAGTATGATGAAGAAAATGATAATTTCGAGGGAAATGAAGTTTATTCATTACTCATGCCCTCTAGCGGGCCAATGTTTACCTGATGCAAAGATATTTGATACCATGTCGTATCCATAATTCCACGCACGTCCACGCACGATATCCTGCCACGCTCAGTAGCCTATGGAACTATGGTCACATTGTTGTCAATTCGAAAGTGACTATCACCCAGTGATCATTCACAATGGCCTATGGTTTATGCTGAATGGACCCAAGAAGTCCGAGAGAAAGCTAGTTTTGGCATACTAAACGTACTGGCGCGCATGATTTGGTGTGAGATGCAATTGTTGTCGTTGGCGTCGAGGCACGCTACACTGATTAAATTAGAGGTTTCTCATATATTCCCTCCCCGGCACCAGTCTAAGGGTTCAGCCCCTTGACTTAGGCTTTTCTCCATGGTGCTGGGAGGACCCTTGGTGATGTGGTCCTCACGGATCCGTTTGGGACACACACTTCATCTCGGACGTCTTTGGATACTGGCGTGGCGGCTCGGGACGAAGCAGTGACCAATGAAAGTGACTACGCTCGCCCGTTACATCAGTTTGTCCCACTTGCGATGGAGACTTTCGAATCTTTGGACGAGTCATTCGACGACTTCCTCCACTATTGTGCGCAAAAAACGTTTGTCTAGGAGTCTGGGGAGTCCTCAGCCAAGCCTGTTAGCTAACGTCTACCATCAACGTGTATCCATTGCCCTTCAACGAGCGCAAGCTGCAACCCTCTTTCGACGAAGCGGGTGGCAAATGATAGACGGGGTTTTTCAGATCTTCCACCATGGGACCCAGTCCACATCCATGATCTCCGTGGTTGTGGACCTTAGCTTGATTGTGGGAAAGACTCGTCTATGGTTTTTCTTTTTGTATGCGGTCAACTTCGGTATTTTTGTTTTTGTTTTTTTTTTTTTTTTTTTTTTTTTTTTTTTTTTTTTTTTTGGTTTTTGTTATAGTTGACTTGTTTGTTTTAACCTTTTAGACGTAGTTTACATTCTTGTGACTCTTGTGTTCTTTGAATGTTTTTTCAGTTTTTACCGCTTTTGTACACAGATGGTTTTACCATCGCTATTTTTTCAATAAAGACTTCCTTTCATTTTAACCATTAATTTTGATCCAATGACGCAACCACAAGAGGCTTATATATTTTGCCACGTAGTCAATGCTAGTAAGCCAAAAGGTTAGAAATTACGCGCTTGACTGCCATTTTCATGAAAAAAAAAATCTCAATCGCCCAGATTTATGTGACTACATATCTGAGCCTTCTATAGTTCTATTTGAATGCATCAAATCGTACATCGAAATGCTTCATGGGCAGAGGTCACAATCGGGTACCCGAATCCTTACCCGGCCTATTGCGTCAGATCCGGAACGGATTTGGGTGCCGTATTTAGGGGGTCGGCCGGATTCGGCCGGGTGATTCATTTAAAAAAAAAAAAAATAGGGTACGGCCGGGTAAGCAAAAAACGAAGAAAATTGAATGTCTCTTAGGGGACATACCAACTAGAGTACAGTACACTGTGTATCATTATTAGTGTTAACACTAAAAGTGATACACGGTGTACTGTCTATAGTACCATAGTATCCAACAGTATTCAGCTTTGTACTCTTGGTATTGTCGAAGAAAAGAAAAAAACTGATAATTACAAATTTCACCTAGAAAGTAAGTGACATCACGATTAGCGTCGCAAATCCCACCACCAAGTCATTGACACGATACTAAGGGCATGTTCCCATATAACCGGAACTTTAGTCTTGTTACTTTGTTTTTTAGCGAAGATTCACCTTAATACTTTTCCTAGTGTTTCGATGTTCGGCGTTACTTTAAATTGTGACGGATGTAGACGTGGGTATAATTTGTGACGATTGTTTGTGACAATTGGTGACGTCTCTAGACTGCTACACCGCGCATCGTTATTAGTGTCAAAGTTTAAATAGTGTGTAAGTAAATATACCGTCATTGACGCTAATTTAGAATTTGAAAAAAAAAAAAAGGGTTTATTCTAATTTCAGTGTTAACACTAATTTGGAACAGCAAAAGTGGAAAATTTTCTGTACGATTATATACATTATTATATGTATTCGTACAAAATATAAAAAATCGTACACCATAGTGAAATTTAAATATCCGTACATGTACGATTATATACATTATTATATGTATTCGTAAAAAATATAAAAAATCGTACACCCGAGTGAAATTTAAATATCGGTATTACGTCAGACATTTACATGTCAGACCAATCCCGTTTTTAGCGCACGTCTCCTATGCGAACGCGTCCGATTTAATTCATTTTTGTAAAATTTTCAACCAAAAGGTATACATTTATGTACGGTCTGACATCGACCGTATACCACACCATTTACATATTAACGTATTCGTCTGTACGCTAATTTGTACGGAACCTCAATTAACGTCAAGGATAAATTAAAATCACGTATACTATTTTTGGAAAAAAATCAAAATTTTAAGAACCCAAATTAGTGACCTTGACACTAATAACGATGCGCGGTGTAGTTTTTTGTGATATTGTAGATGTTTAGGGTTTGTGATATTTTAACGTCATACTCACTTGTGACAGCGTTGACGTCACTAATTCCAAAACTTTCCGCCATGGTTTCTCGATTTTGTTTTTTCGTCTTTTTCTCACTCTAACTAGCACCAAACTGCGCCCAAAGATAGTCAAAAGTAATATTCTTCAAAGATCTTTCATTTTATACCATTATTGCCGTGTTTCATTTGAAGAATTGTGAAATGACATGGTAGTGGGAGAGGGAAAGGGAGAGAGGAGCTTCCACGCACTTCGCTTTTGCGAAATGGCATGCGTTGCTCGAGACCCCTCCACGGCCCCTACACGGAAAAAGTCTGTACAGGCTGGAAACGGACAATGGTTTTTTTCAAATTCAGTACTCCATACACTGCAAAAAAATAATCAAAAGCGTGTGACGCGTGCCAAAACGTCTTCCTATTCGCTTATAGCTTGTTAATTTAACTAAAATCACCTCGCAATTTTATTTTTTTAAGTTTGAAGACGACATGGAGTGACGCAAAAGTGGGTCGAAAAGGCGTAAAACGACAAGCTATAGTACATTTAAAGCTGGAAGGTGACGCAAAGTGTACACTGGTTTTTTCATTTTTTTGGTACAACTACTGATTTTCTCGTTGTGGGCAAAATTTTGGAGGAAAACAACAGAAAAAGCCCTTACTTTATGGCATGGGAACATGCCCTAGCACTTTTAATTTCACAAATTTTTTTGGAAGATAAAGGGTGCACTTTATACGGTGTTTCCACAAAAACCGAGATATACCAGTAATTTTGTACTTATTTGGGTACGAGCAAGTACGGGTAGTTGCGAGAAATCGAGTTTCAGTAAACTTTGTTTTTTCGTAAACGCATATCGGGTACCGAGTAACAATTTAGGAGTGTGCAATAACCCTACCAGATTTCGGGTGACCAGATTTCGGGTGTCCAGATTTTGGAAAAAAAAATGTCGGATTCGGATATTTTAAATTTTGACTTTTGTAACCTTGGTTCTTGGGTATTCTTTCTATGTGACACATATATCGAGAGCCTATTGTCGACATTAGATATGTGTCTTTTTTAGCCTATCGATAATCGATAGATCGTTCCAAAATATCGAAAAGGCTAATATGGCGACGATATATTGCGATAAGCTATCGGGTCGACAACTTTTGCGATTTCTCCGTACGCCGATGTGTCGAAAAAAATTCAACCTCCCACCTTCATACGATTTTTTGGTACGGTAAAATTTCCGTACTACATTTGAGACCACCTCCCACCAAATATACCGCAATCCCTCTAACCGTTCGATACTCAAAATATCGAACATCGAATTTATCGCAATAAGAATTTTGTTGGTACACAACACTACACCGTGAATCGTTATTAGTGTTCATATTTTTTTCGTCTCTTAAAACATGTTTTCTCCTTACACGCTTGTCGATTTTTAGAGTTGACGGTTGTGATTAAAAGGTAAGATTCCCAACTTCCGATTGACGATCCTAAATTGAGAACCCGACAAGTGTGTACAAATAAAAGTTGTTTTAAGTAGCGAAAAAAATATTAACACTAATAGCAATACACAGTGTAGTTTTCATTTACAACATAATATATTAGTATTGTAAATGTGACCCCATTGTTATGTCACGTGTTATTGGATAATTTGCATTGTATCATAGTTGTTACATTCCCATCAACTGTTTCTATTCAAGGAGTGTGTACCTTTCATATTTTATAGCACCATTTAAAATATGATGGTACGAAAAATGTAATCAAGCGCAATGGGGAACCAGCTGAGTCTAGGAGTGTTCAAAGGGTGGCATGGCGAAAACGAGGTTTTTTAGGGTTTTTCATGGTTTTTTAGGGGGAAAACTACAAGCAGGGCAAAAAAGAAAAGCAACATGAACAAACATAAAAATGGTATGTAAAACAAAAAAGAGGCAAAAAACCCAAAAATAAAAACACAGCAACTCACTTAAACCACAAACCTTTGATTGACTTTATTCATATTTTTCCACAACTTTTTTTATCTCCGTTTTTCGGTAAAACGGAAAAATAATTGCTTTGCTCGATAATAGGAGGAAAATTTGTATTAACAAAAAGTAAAACTTTTTTTTGACTCCTTTTTATTTTTTCCGATAAATATTGTAAAAACTTGCCGCGGCTTCAATAACGGATACATGGGAAAAAATGGAGGGATATATGGGAGAGGGAGAGGGATAGGGAGAGGGCCTTTCCCTCTCCCTCCCCCTCTCCCTCTCCCTCCACGTCTCCCTCTTCGTCTCTATCATCGAGCTCCTTTTCCATTACCTCTCCCTCATTTTCTCTCTCCCTTCCTTTCTCTCTCTCCCTCCCTCTCTCACCCTCCCTCTCTGTGGAGAGTCGCATTCATGACGATCGACAACATTCCATATGTTTTTCTTTCTTTGCGATTTTTTATTTCCAAAGAATACGGTGTGTGAATCCGTGCGAGAAACGGTGCGAATATTGCCGACGGTTTTAGTGCGATGTGGCTTGAACTGTCCCCCATAGATATATTCGCACGAAATGTTTCTGTATCCAAAAATCTATAGTACACTACACCGCGAATCGTAATAAGAGTAATGAAAAAATTAGAGTAAAAAAACAAAAAAAAACAATTAGAGTAATTGACGCTAATTTATGTGATAGAGCTTTTTCGACTATGAAGTTTACTCTAATTTATTTAGTTATTCTATATTGGGTTATGTCGGCGATAATTATGTGCGCGATAATTATGACCACTAAATTACGTAGACGTACAGAATGTGTCAGTCCGGTATAGTATTGACGTCATTATGACGCTAATAATATTTGTCGCATTCAATGTCAGTTAATGTTCTCACTGACGACGATGCTGTCGACGGACGAGAGTTATGCGAACGGCTTTTTTCGATGTGACTCATTTTTTTGTTTAGTACGATTTCACGTGCGAGCGCGATTTTATTAAATCATTATTTGTACCTTTTTACTTATAAAGGTACAATTTTGCACGGTCAGACGTCGTCCATACTCCACACTATTTAAAAAATAACCTATATTATATTTTTTTACGGTAATTAAACTCACCTAAAATAGAATAATGAAAAAATTAGAATCGATTACTCTATTTGATGTGATAGAGTCGAAATTTCGAGCGACCGAATTAGATTAATTTACTCTAATTACGATTCGAGGTGTACTGCACGGTACAATACACCGTGTATCGCTATTACTATCAATAATTTTTGGGAATTGCTAATCGCAGAGACAGCTTTTGCTGTGCGCAGGTACATCGTGAATCGTTATTTACGTAATAAAATATATGGCGTAATGAAACAATTAGCGTACTTTACGGTAAATTGTGTTTTTTAGGGTACACAATGATACTAATTTATCATTAACTCTAATTTGTAAAGTGCTTTGTACAAATTTTAGGCACATAATATGTCCACACTAAAACATGTAGATGTACGAGATTGTTCAAATCGTACGCCGTCGCGTTTTTTTGACATCCGCGTATGCAGGAAAATATTTACGCAATTACATATTATTATACGGAATAGTACGAATCTGACAGTCCGCACACCACACTATTTAAAAGGGCACTAAATTACAGTTATGAACCGTATTGATCGGGGTACCTGATATAACGTTCAGAAACATTTAGCGTACTCTATTCTATTTGAGAATAACCCTTAAAAAAAGAGGTACCCCAATTAGAGTCGTGTACGCTAATAGCGATTCACGGTGTAATTGTTAAAAATTGTACATTTGAAGTACAGTGTAGTTCAAGTTACGTACCTTTAAGTTCAGATATGACGGCCAATCCGTCAAACAACTTTGACTGGCGAAATATTGTAACGACGGTTAAAAAAGTGTCAACGCTTTGCGAACGTCGACCGTCATAAAAAAAAACAATTCACACGGCCAGTGCAAGTTTACATAACGAAATTGCAACTGTAGAAACTAATGGTTTTAAAGTATTTTCTAGGTCTGAATAAAAATAAAGAAGCCGAGGCAGTCTACCTCTAACTTCTCTCTCCAACTCTCAAACTTGTCGCAGTCACTGAGAAATTGGAGAGGATGCTAGAGCCATGGCTACCTAGGCTATCTTGAGGTTTACGGGAAATTTATATTAGTTAGGGTTTATTTATTTAAAAGGTATGTGCCGGCGGCAGGAATTGATCCTTGCACCTACCGGCCGGCAGACAGGAAATAGCCGGTAGCCTTAGCCGTTAAGTGTAGCCGTAGTATTACGTAACATGTAGTTTGATATTTCTTTAACTGATTATTCGTGCGATAAATCATTTAACTGCAATGGATTACGGGATACATAGATCCAGTAATATATAATGTACGAATTACGGTACGGACAAAAATCAATACCGCGCATTTGTTTCGTAATTGAAACAAATACCGCGCATGTATTTATAACGGCTACGATTAAATCCAAATTTAATCGGACGGCCGGGATTAGCGCCGAGATCGCCGAGGAAGATTTTGGCGGTTTGTGGCCATCGCCACATCGGATGATGCGTGGCGAAATTACGTTGGATCGTGGAATCTCCGGAGATTATGGCACCGAATCCGGATATGACATGTGTCGACATTTAGGCCATGTCGTACAATGTCCGTACGTAAAGTACATAGGCAGATGTACTTTTATGTACGGAGTTCTATTTTGATTGGTTCCGTACATCAGGAGATAGAGTATGTGAGAGAGATAGGACTTAGAAAAAATTAGAAGATAGGACCCTCTCTCCCAGAGAGCTTCTGTACAAAAGGTCAACTTTGACCCTCGATAACTTACTGCTCAGGGGAGCAAATTCAGAGATTCTTTTTGCTACCGACTCAAGGGAGTCTTGCCTTCACAAGGGTGCAGGTGGTCAGGGTTTTTGTTTGCCAGGGTGGCAGTTATTTTTGCTGAAACACAAAAGGGTCAGGATTATCCTAGAGGCTTCTTGGAAGCTGTCTACTCTGAGGACTTATGGAGGTCTCAGAGTTTTAGGTTATGGGCCCACCCTCTAGTGTACCAATCTTTAATGGAACTGGCTTCATATACTGGGAAAGTATGATGATAGGAGCTCTATGCGAAAAAAGGTTTTGGGGGATAGTGAGTGGACGGTTGGGGCGTCCATCAAGTCTTGGAATTCCTCCAGGGTTTGGAGGAACCAGATTCACCAGGAAAGAGGATCCACCTTCAACAGAGGAAACAAAAAAAGGAGAGGTGGTGGACAAAAGAAAAGAGAAGGAGACGACCACACCAATAGCAACTGGTTCGACATTCATGTCACCTATTCCGAGGAATGAGGAGAATGATACTGAAACCTGGGACTTCAACAACATGGCGGCAAAGTACTTCATCCTACGCCATCTCACTCAAAGACTTGCATGTCCTCATTTGCAGGTAGAAAGGGCATCCGATCTTTTGATGGCTCTCATAGAGATGTACCGAAGTGGTACGATTCAGCAACAACAGTTGGCTGATCAGAAAGTTAAGGAGTATGTATACAAAGGGGGAAATATGTTGGATTTTTGCAATGAGCTTGCTACACTCTTCATGGAGCTAGAGAGTGCGGGAAAAGATTTCAGTGAAAAAGAAAAGGTTAACTGTTTACTGATGAAGTTACCTGATGAGTTCGTGAACATAGTTTACCGTGTGCAGGACTTGCCTGACTCAAGGTGGATATGGAACTCAGTGGTAGGGATGATTCTCGTTCAAGAGAATACAATTGAGATCCGAAAGGGAGGAAAGAGTGGCCAAGTTTTGGCAACAACGATTGATTGGAGGAACAGGGATTCCCGAAAACCGGTCGGAAACTAAGGGGGTAGGGAGCACTAAAAACATGCCGACGAGTTCGAACCAAGGGCTCCCAAAGGTTTATGTCATTTTTGTAAGAAACCGGGGCACTATATGGCAGAGTGCACTAAGCTAATCAAGCTTCGGCTAAAGGAGGGGCAGACCGGTGGTACCCCGAGAGGAAAGAAAAAGGCCCTTGTCACACAGGTACTTGAGGCTGAATCTGAGGACGATGAGCTCCTTTTGGATGAGGAGTTGGAGGCGAAAAATGAGGTCAAAATTCCACGAAGGCAGAAATGTGCTTACGGTGGATTGAAAGGTGAAGCAGGCTGGATTGTAGATTCAGGTGCCTCCATGCACATGTGTAAGGATAGACACCTGTTCACTAATATAAGAAAGATTCCCACCGTAGAGATAAAGTACGGGGATGGGAGGATAGTCACCACTACTCTTGTAGGATCGGTATATCTGAAAGTGTTAGTAGAAGGAAAGACATCCATATTAACATTCTCCGATGTATTGTTTATTCCGGAGCTGAACAAAAATCTTATCTCTACATCAGTATTAGATGATAAGGGTTTTTTCACTAGCACTAGGGAAGGAGTCTTTACTGCTAGTTTTAAGGATGATGTCTATTTCATTGCTGAGAAAGGTAGCCATGGGATGTTTAGGCTGATCTTAAGTAATGAAAAGAAGAAACTTTATTATGCTGGTGTTCATGATATTATGATGTGGCATAAGAGGCTTGGGCATGTGAATCTAGATAAGGTAAGAGAGATGAAAAAGATGGGAGTGGTGGAAGGGATTCAATTCAGTGAGAGTGATGATATAAGTGATGGTATTGGATGTGCTCAAGGTAAAACACACAGATTACCCTTTCCTAAATCAGCCACCTGTAAGGGAGAAAAAATTCTAGATCTATTACACACAGATATTTGGGGACCGGCTAAAGTGCCCTCACCGGGGGGGAAGAGATTTATGATGACTATAACTGATGATTGGTCTCGGTATTCCCGGGTATATTTTTTGAAAAACAAGTCCGAAGCTGAGGATTGTTTTAGACAATATAAAGCATGGAGCGAAAAACTCCATGAAACTCCAATCACGAGAGTAAGGAGTGACAATGGTGGAGAGTATACTTCTAACCAGTTTGAGGATTTTCTGAGGGAAGATGGGGTTCAACACCAAAAGACAGTTCCAGAAAATCCGGAACAGAATGGGGTAGCTGAAAGGTTAAATAGAACACTAAGTGATAGTGCTAGAAGTATGTTGTCAGATAAAAAGATAGGAAAAAGGTTTTGGGCAGAAGCAATGAATTGTGCTAATTACCTCAAGAATAGAGTTCTTACTTTAGCTATAAAAGATCAAACACCTTATGAGAGAAGGACAGGCCGGAAACCAGACATATCTCACTTAAAGGTTTTTGGCAGTCAAGTGTTCAGTGTAGATATTGATTGGTCCAATTGGAAGCTAGATCCTAAAGGAAAACCGGGATACTTATTAGGATATGATGAAGATGTTAAAGGATATAGAGTTTATGATCTAAAAAGGGAAGATATAATCTTAGTAAAGCATCTAGTAGTTATGGATGAAGGAAAGTCTGTGGATCCCTTCAAATATACGAAGTCAGTAAAAATCAGATTTGAGTCAGAAAATTTCGATGACTTTGAGCTTCCTAACTATCCAGGTTTTAATAGAGTTTATGATCTAAAAAGGGAAGATATAATCTTAGTAAAGCATCTAGTAGTTATGGATGAAGGAAAGTCTGTGGATCCTTTCAAATATACGAAGTCAGTAAAAATCAGATTTGAGTCAGAAAATTCCGATGACTTTGAGCTTCCTAACTATCCAGGTTTTAGAGAAGATGGCATTCTTGCAGGAACAAATCAGACCGAAAAGGACTCGGCTGTGGAAACTCCAGTGACAACTCTACTCGAAGCGGAAGACGTGGTGGAAATTGATTCGGAATTAAGGGATAGGGGAGAAGCCGAGTTTGTTCGAAAAAATCCACGAGAACCATCCATTCCAGCCTCAGATTTTGAGGGGGGGAGGAGAAGTAGGAAAAGACTGCAAGAAAAACAGGTTAATAACAAGGTAACTAAACTATCTCATCAAGATGAACCTCAAACTTATGGAGAGGCGATGACTTGTCCAGAAAGAAACCGGTGGAAGACAGCCATCAATGAGGAGATGGCTTCAATCATGGCAACCGATACTTGGGAGCTGGTGGACTGTCCACCTAACCGAAAACCAATCGGTTGTAAGTGGGTTTTCAAATTGAAACTGAACCCAGATAACACAATCGAGACTACAAGGCCAGATTAGTGGCAAAGGGATTTACACAAAAGGAAGGAATTGACTACGAGGAAACCTTTGCCCCGGTGGTCAGATTTCCCTCCGTCCGCATACTTCTCAGTTTAGCAGCGGCGGAAGACATGGAAGTGCATCAGATGGACATCAAGACAGCCTTTTTGCATGGAGAATTGGAAGAGGAGATCTTCATGCGACAACCCGAAGGTTTTGTGGAGGAAGGAGAGGAGAGTAAGGTATGCCGGCTGATTAAATCTCTTTATGGTTTGAAACAGGCACCTCGACAATGGAATAAGAAGCTTGATGAGTTTCTTACCGGTCTGGGATATATTCGGATCAGCTCAGATCACTCAATCTATGTTTTCGAAGATGAGGAAGGTTTTATATTTATTGCAATTTATGTTGATGATTTGCTTGTTTTAAGTAAATCAATGGAAAAAATTAACAAACTGAAAACCGATCTTAAAGGGAGATTTGAAATGAAGGATATGGGAGAAGCAAGATATATTTTGGGAATTCAAGTAGGGAGAGACCGAAAAAGGAAAATTATAAGACTGACTCAAAAGGAAGCAATAGGGAACATGTTTGAAAAATTTCAAATGGATAAAGCTAATAGTTGTATAACTCCAATGGAGTTGAAGAAGGGAAGTGAGGGGAGTGAGGAAGAAGGAGTCATAGTCTTAGACGAGGAATTATCTCTTGATGAACAGAAGTTCATGCAGACTATTCCTTACTGGCAAGTAGTGGGAAGTCTAATCTATTATATGAACTGTACCCGGCCGGATTTAGCTGCAGCTGTAGGAGTGCTGAGTAGAAGTCTAAATGCTCCCACTAAGAAGGATTGGGAGGCAGCTAAGAGAGTCCTTAGATATTTGGTATGAACTAGGGATCTATGGTTGCATTTGGGTGGGGAGAATACTGACATCACTACTTGGAGTGATGCCAGTTATGGTGATGCTCCGATGAGGAGATGCACTTCTGGATATGTATTATATGTGGGTGATGGGGCTTGCTGTTGGAGTAGCAAACAACAAAAGGTTATTGCTCAGTCCACCATGGAGGCTGAGTATATGGCCTCTTGCTCTGCTGTAAAAGAATTGATGTGGGTCAAGTCTTTGCTTGGTGAGCTTGGTCACCTTAAGAGTGGTGTGCAGAAAATATTTTGTGATAATCAGGCAGCAATCGCTATTTCTGCCAATCCTAAACATCATTTAAAAGCCAAACACATGGACATCAGACTCACCTTTGTTAGAGAGAAAGTAGAAAACAAAATAATCAGTTTAGAGTACAGACCAGATAGTGAGATGGTAGCAGATATGATGACCAAACTTGTGCCTTCCCCTAAGCTAATTTTCTGCAGGGAGAAGTGTGGTCTGAAATTAAAGATTGACTAGAAAATAAGGGGAGAGTAGAAACTAATGGTTTTAAAGTATTTTCTAGGTCTGAATAGAAATAAAGAAGCCGAGGCAGTCTACCTCTAACTTCTCTCTCCAACTCTCAAACTTGTCGCAGTCACTGAGAAATTGGAGAGGATGCTAGAGCCATGGCTACCTAGGCTATCCTGAGGTTTACGGGAAATTTATATTAGTTAGGGTTTATTTATTTAAAAGGTATGTGCCGGCGGCAGGAATTGATCCTTGCACCTACTGGCCGGCAGACAGGAAATAGTCGGTAGCCTTAGCCGTTAAGTCTAGCCGTAGTATTACGTAACATGTAGTTTTATATTTATTTAAATGATTATACGTGCGATAAATCATTTAACTGCAATGGATTACGGGATACATAGATCCAGTAATATATAATGTACGAATTACAGTACGGACAAAAATCAATACCGCGCATTTGTTTCGTAATTGAAACAAAAACCGCGCATGTATTTATTACGGCTACGATTAAATCCGAATTTAATCGGACGGCCGAGATTAGCGCCGAGATCGCGGAGGAAGATTTTGGCGGTTTGTGGCCATCGCCATCGCCACATCGGATGACGTGTGGCTAAATTACGTTGGATCGTGGAATCTCCGGAGATTATGGCACCGAATCCGGATATGACATGTGTCGACATTTAGGCCATGTCGTACAATGTCCGTACGTAAAGTACATCGGCAGATGTACTTTTATGTACGGAACTTTATTTTAATTGTTTCCGTACATCAGTAGATAGAGTCTGTGAGAGAGATAGGACTTAGAAAAATTAGAAGATAGGACCCTCTCTCCCAGAGAGCTTCTGTACAAAAGGTCAACTTTGACCCTCCATAACTTACTGCTCAAGGGAGCAAATTCAGAGATTCTTTTTGCTACCGACTCAGGGGAGTCTTGCCTTCACAAGGGTGCAGGTGGTCAGGGTTTTTGTTTTCTAGGGTGGCAGTTATTTTTGCTGAAACACAAAGGGGTCTGGGTTATCCTAGAGGCTTCTTGGAAGTTGTCTACTCTGAGGACTTATGGAGGTCTCAGAGTTTCAGCAACAAACACATGTAAATAAAATGGTTGCGCGCAAATAGTTTCTCACTTCACATGAGCTCCAATGTGAGAGCACATGTTGGCATTTAAGTGCGTATGATATGTTGTTTTTATATGCGCAATTTACTTTTTTCGTGAATGTGTATCAATGTGAAGTATGTTGTCAACGTAAGAATGTTGATTCATAAATAGTGTGGCTTCATGTGGTTGAGCGTGACGACGCGCTTTTTTATCATTTAGTTTCATCGATATTTTGAAGTGGGGCTGCTTTCTTATCTTGTACGAAGTTTATTTCGTTTCTATGAGTTAGTTTATACATATGACGTCGTCATTTAGGCTGTGTCCAAGTTCAACGTAACGGTTCGCGATTATATTCTACTTTTGCGGCTAAGTTAAATGTTAGTATATTGTTGAAGGTCATGGGCATTTAGACTCGGCTGTGATCCACTCCCACTAGGAGTCACACTTGCACCTGTTGGGATATTCGTCCATGGAGGAGCAGGTGGAGCACTAGGGCTAATAGGAGCACTTGCAACAAGAGCTGAGCCATTATCACACATGTTAGCGGAAGCAAACCCAAAGAGGAATACCTATCAGACTAGTTCAATACTGTAAGATATGTAACTACAAATGAAAGTAGTCTTTCAACCAAATAAACATGTACTACAAGCGAATCAAAGGCAATAGAACACAAAACACCTTAAACTACACTTAGTGCTCTCATTTCCTTAAACTCTGTGTAGAATGTACATTATATGTCGAACTGATCAATCCTAATTGAACTAAATACTCAAAAGATATAGAAAACATCTAAAACGTATCTACAAGGTTCACCAAACAGCCTACTGACAAAAATCTATGTGTTTAGACCAGAATTGTCCACTAACAATATCTATACCCTAAAAATCCGGGTGATTCTTATCACGTCCACATTCGTTGGCGGCCCTACATACTAATTTACTCAAAGATAACTATTCGTGTAGATACTACAAAAAAACTACACTAAATTTGGTCAATATTGAACAGTTGGTATTCCAAAATTATTATAAGTCCTAGACTCAAATTTCTAAGACTAACTAAAGCTTAATTTTCAATACTCCCCTTAAGCTTTAGAAGACTTATTCACTTAGACCACATGCTTTTTTGCAGTACTCCAACTTAGGAGCGGGAAGGGCTTTTGTCAACATGTGGGCAACCATTTTCTCATCAGGCAAATAACAAACTTTGACCACTTTTGCAAATTCTTTCTCTTGTACCTAATGTAGCCGAATGTCCATATGTTTACTCTTGAAATGGTGACTTGGGTTTGTAGCCGCGGAAATAGCTGCTTGATTGTCGCACCACATTATTTGTGTCCCGTGTTGTGTAAAACCTATTTTTTGAAGAAATGCCTTAATCCGTAGCAGCTCTTTCAAGGCACCACTCGCAGCCATGTATTCGGCTTCCATAATAGATTGAGCCGTGACCTTTTGAAGTTTAGTACTCCAACTACATGTTCCACTTCCAATCTGAATGACATACCCAGTTGTAGACTTCCTACTAGGCACATCACCATAGCTAGCATCACTCCAAGAATTAATGCTAACCTTGTCCCTATCGAGCGTGCCTGGGAACCATAGGTTCAGGTAAGATGTCCAAAGGAGGTGTGCATGAGAAACCTGCAATCCACCCCAAATGCTGATGCTTCCCCGGATCCGTGACCATGCCCATCTCTGTTACCCCCCCCCAGGGATATGCATAGATA
>JBBHKE010000537.1:0-66284 GCA_037447655.1 Zygnema cylindricum | reverse complement strand
AATTTCCAGAGCTACTGAATGGAGGGATCAGTGATATTTCTGGAGCATCTGTGGCCTGGCATATAGATCTTGAAAGTGTCCCACGAGGAGGTGAGCGGAAACTCTTCAAATCCATTGGGCTGTCCATTTATGTATGAATTTTCTCCCTAGTTTCTGACCCACATTTAGTTGGCAAAAGAACTTAGATAGTTTATCTTATATGCCATTTGTTTGTGCTTCTGGGTTCCTCTTTCAGATCCAAGAAAACCCATGGTAGACGTGAAAGATTTGGGTAGTGGCAAGTCGTCATTGTGAGCTATAAGTTGGAACTGTGCTGGAAGACCGGGTGCCTTTTCGATTTGCTTGTGTCAAAACTGCACTACTTGTCTAGTCCCCAATTGCTGGACTGTAGTATTTCACTGGGAGGCTGACTTGGGTGACCATTACTAGTTGCGCCACTCTTACATCAGACCATATTTTTTTCTTTTTTGTTGTGTCCAACAATGGAGATATTCAGTGCCAACAATTCTACTGGCTCATGAATTTTTTGATGCTCTACCCGTGCACCAATTTCAGGTATGCTGAAGTTCCCCTTTGTTGGTTGCAATTAGGAGTTGGTTACGTCCTATTGATTCATTTCTAAGCTGTTTGCTAGAACTAGAAGCCCCTGAAAGGTTTGGTTATTGAATTGGGCGTTGCCTGGAAGGAGCATACAAGATATAATAAGATGCCTTCTGGGTCAGACCTGGGAAGTGTTAATATGAAGCTTTAAATGTTCTTATTGTCTATCTTTTTGCTTTTGAATGGGTCAGGTTCATAGACTGTGCTTTGCCAACAGATTCTTATTGGCTGTTTTTGGACAGATGACAGAGCACGGGTGGAGGGAGAAACTGGTAGATGTCGCAGACGATGACAGGTAGCGTGTAATCTTGAGTCCATTGGCTACCTTTGTTTAGTCAAATCGCGTCACTAAACTGTTTGTTGAGCATTTGGTTTGTTTCTCAAGTAGTAGCTGTCCATTTTAAACTTATGACATGTCAGAGGAAGTATATTTCAGCTTGAACGCGTTCGGATCTGTCCTTGTTCCATTCTTTCTCAGTTGTCAGTTGTGTTACTTTTATAGTGATTATTGTTAATTATTGTTTCACATGCATATCAGAAAACGTATGTTAGTTCATGTTGTGACATTTGTTATCAACTGCAAATATATAATATCAACTGTAATCAAAGGCAACTCCTTTTGTCGCTTATCGCAGTTATAGCCCATGGTAACTTATTCTACTTTTCCTTTTATTTTTTCTCTTTTTCTCTCATTTCATTTTTCGCCGGCTTGAATACAGTCCCCATCACTTCCGCTTTGTTTTGGCCCCTAATCCCACGCCCGCGAGCAATCTTTTCCTAAAGAAACGCCTAAAATGGGCTGGTCGCTGGGAGAAGAACACACAGGTGGAGGTTTGTCCTGGGGCTCTTAAACTAGCAGCAGATATAGCCAAGCGAGTAGCAGAAGATGGAGGAGGAGCTCTTGTCATCGACTATGGGGAAAACAGGCTTGTGCAAGACAGCCTTCAGGTGATGCTGTTCGTTGTCTTGGACAAGTTGCAGAATAAGTTTAGATTATGCTTGTCTTTTCTTTGGATCCTCTTCTATTCTCACTCTAATTGTCAAACAATCAATTTGGCGCGTCGAGTTCTTGGCCATGTACATACTCTCAATGGGAGGCTTGCAGTGCTAAACATTACAGGCTGAGTGCACTTGCGCGCCTAGTCTCGTCTTGTGTCGTCCTGCCTTTTCTTGTCTTGTCTCGTCTTGTCTTAACTTGTTTTGTCTTGTGTCGTCCTTTCTTCTCGTCTTGTCTTGTCTCTTCTCCCTTATATTTCCCGTTTCCTCTACTCTTATCTCGTCTTGTCATGTCTAGTCTCCTCTGCTCTTGGCCCGTCTCATCGCATCCTATCTAGTCCTGCTGTTGTTTTGAATTCACATAAATTTTACGGACAGGCCATTCGCAACCATGAGTTTGTGAACGTTCTCGACGGCCCTGGGAGTGCCGACCTCAGTGCATATGTTGATTTTCCAGCGCTTTCTCATGCTGTGCAAGATGCCAAGAGTAGGCCATCAAACCTTTTTCGGGAAGTGTTATCCTGTCTCAAATGTGTTGGTTGCAATGCTCCTTCGGGGCCTCTAATCCCAAAGGGTATCTTCACTAAGAGAGAAATGCTGAACATTTTTCTCTGCAAAAACGTTTTTGTCCTCAGTTAGTGAGTGAGCTGCATTTTAATTGCCGTATGAGAGTCATCTGCAGTAAATCAGTACTTCACCTTTTTGGCTCTACTAGTCCTTTCAACCAGAATTGAAACTCTTTGCCTTTTCGAACAATAGCTTGTTTTGCATTATCACATCTGCTTACCCGAGCGTTAGAATCGTCTTTTCACTTTGGATGTCTTTTCCTTTTGATGATGGACGTTGCTCGGTTATGGACATACTGTCGAGTCTTTCCATGGATGGTATAGTTCCCATGGCAAATGACAAGGAAAAGTTTCCATTTCAGGTGGGGCAACAGCATATGGTCCCGTAGCTCAAAACAAGTTCTTATTTGAGATGGGAATTAATTTTCGAGTCGAGGCACTCATGGCAAATGCGACACCGGAGCAGCAATTGGACTTGAAGATGGGCTATTGGCGTCTTATGGGGGACGGAGAACCCACGTGGGTGGACGAAGGTCCCAAGGAGGAGAATGTGAAGGCTCCCCAGGGCATGGGAGAACGCTACCAGGCTATGGCAATCACTAACGACAGTCTTGGGGCTCCGGCGGGATTTTCGTAGTTGGTTTTGTTGACAAAAAATGGTAATTTTTTGTTAAGAATGTCGTTTGGAAAGTGGAGCATCGGCAGTTTGTGCCTGTGTCGGTATTCTCAATGACATTCTCAGTGACAGTGTAAAGAGAGATATTGTAGAGAGATACAGTTTGAGAAGGTTGATGCTTTTCGTAGTTTATGGAGGTGGTAATTTGAGCGGTGGTTTGTTTTTTGTTTTTTGGCGCGTTTTTTGAAAACTGGCAATCTTGTGAGGTTGAGATGGTTAAATAATGAAAAAAAAGGGTTATTGGAATACATAAAAGTCAGATGGTTGGAGTAATAGATGTGGCACGGATTTGATCAGCCGTACTTTCTATTCCAAAGTGTGGAATAGAAATATCAATGGTAACGAAAATAAGTTCCATGGACTTTGAAAATGAAGTCGTCTTCTGAAGATGTCGAAGAATCTCATCAATGAGATGGCTGTTGAAATATTGTTTCTGAATCATGAAATAATTGAAGAGGAAGTCTTAAAAAGTCTTGAAGGAGTGATAGGGAAGTTAGGTACTGCATTTGATACTTGCGCTTGCTCAAGGTAATCATGGAATTTGGTTCGTACAGTATTTAATTTGAGCTTACATGTCAAAGTGAAAGGAGAAAATCAAATTATCTTTTCAGTCTATAATAACGATTTTAGTCTGGTGTCAGAAAGTCTGACCAGGATTTGCGAACTAAAAATCTAGAGTTTGTGATTTAAAGGCCATCATGTGGGAGGTGTAATATACATTTTGGAAATTGGAGTGGCATGTGATGTGACGGGTAGTGTAAAACTTGGTCATGAACAAAGTTGTATAAAAGTATTGACATCTTTTTTGTATGTTGGTTGCAAAATCGCTCTTTATGCCGTTGGACCTAAAAGTAGAGTCCAACAAGTGTGGGCACTTGAAGACTCGAGAAGACAGTTGGCGTTTCCTATAGGGAAGGGGAGTAGATGCCTTATCTTCCTCCTCACTACGCAACATTTCCTACTTCGCGCTACTATGTACCTGCGGATCTAATCCTGTCGTCTTCCTCCTCACTACGCGACATTTCCTACTTCGCGCTACTATGTACCTGCGGATCTAATCCTGTCGTCTTCCTCCTCACTACGCGACATTTCCTACTTCGTGCTACTTTGTACCTGCGGATCCGGCCTGCAGCCGCTACCACCCGCACGAACATCGGCGAAACCATAGGTGCGACCCCCCTATGTCATTACTGGCCACTTCCCCCCTTCCCATGAATCGCCAAACTCCCCATCCACCTGTATAGCGGTTTTATCATACACATACATACACACACGCACACACACACAAACACTGAAAAAAAATAAAAAAAAATCAATTGTTTTGACATCCCACCCCTCCCCCCACCCCCCCCCCCCCCCCCCCCCCCCGCCTTCCCCCCTTATACCCCTTACGCACCCAAACACCGATACTTGAACCCCCCTTCCCCCCCTCTCCCCCTCTCTCTTCCCCCACCTTCCCTCCCCTTTTCTTTGGGAAGAAAAAACTAATTATTCCGACGTTTCTCCCCCCCCCCCCTCCCCACCCCTTACTACAACCAATTTCAACCACACATTCCACACATTGGAAAAATTCACATCCACATTAGAAAGCACTCACATAAGGATAAACTTTAAATTAGAAGAAGCTTCTGTCCACATAACATTAGCTCGGTCTCTTGTCCTCGTGGCTCAACCCTTCTTTTTAAAGTCTTTCCACTGCTCTCCACTCTTAATAATTCTATCTCTTAACTACTAAAACACTACTTAGTTTGTAAGAGATTTCAGTGCCAAAATGCCAATGCTCCAATTTGGTTTTAATCGCTAAGACCAAGATCAGTCAGAATTTCCACAAACTTTTCCAAAAGAAAAAATGTCTACTCTTCTCTTAGACTTCAATATTAATCCATCATCGCCCTGGACTCGCCAGGCCAAAGTCAACGCTCTGTTGAACAGGTTTTACTTGGGCCAATCATTGATCAGCCATGACTCGGACTGGCTAATGCAAAAACATGCGAAATCTCTAACTAACTACGTAGCATTTACTAACCAATCAAACACTACGTTTCATTACATAACATTTTCGTGCAAAAGTGCGCGCCAAACGAAACGCGACTTTGCACGAACGTGCGTCGCAAATTTTGCACGCGAAACTAACTGTGAAATTCCATTAAGTGAAAGTGACGTTTCGTACTAAAAATTGTACGAAACGAACCATCATGCGCACTAAACGACTAAATGTTTCAATAGTACTTTATGAAACGTACACGCAAAATTTCGGTACTAATTTGACCCTTAACCCGTTTCAATGATACCCACTTGTTAGTTTGATCGCGCGATGTCACCTAAATACACCCATCACTATTTCTTTTGAATTAAAACTCGAAAATCGCGCGATTCTTTCGCGGACTTCTACCAAATTCATAACTTTATATTCCTAACCTTTAAATACCCGTTTACGACCAAGTTCGATCCACTTTTACTGTTACAGTCGTACATTTGGTGATGTTGTTTTGGCGAACCTTTGTCAGTCAGGCAGCTCGACATGTGGGTGTGGCCGCACGTGACGGGGCTAAGAGGAAGGAGCGTGATTATGCCCATTGCGATGCTATGGATGGTTTCATTCCGATGGCGCTCGAGATATTTTGTTGTTTGGGTGTGGCTTTGGACGTGTTCCTCCGTGCTTGTGGTCGACGTTCGTTTGAGCGGCGGGGACCTGGGGGCCCGTTGGTTTCAGTACTTACTTCCTTTTACCGTCAACGTTTATCGGTGGCCCTTCAGCGAGTACAGGCTTCTATCCTCCTTGGATCGTCTATTGCGACTATGGATCGTCGACGTGTCGCGGAGCTCCCTCCTCGTGCTCCTCCGGGGTTCGGGGACCTACGTGGTTGCTTTGCGTAGATTTTTAGTTATGTTGGGGTTTTGTTGATAAGTGTTAGCTCTTTCCTTTGATGTTTCGTTTGTGGTTTTTGCTAGTTTGGGTGTTTCGTGTTTACTAGCTATCCTTTCATGTTTTCGTTGTTTTTGCCTTGCGTATTGTTTTTGTTTCTTCCCCCGACATGTAGTTTTTCAGTTTTTGCCGTGCTACTTTTTTTGTTCCCATGGACTCAGATGGTCTACCATCGTGCTTTTTAATAAAGTCAGCCCCTGTCTTATTATATGCATACTATATTTTTTAAAAGTTATCGCCGATATGGAATTTGTTGGTCCCTGACCGATATATCGGGACCTCTAACTGTTCCATAACCGATAACTATATTGATAACCGATAACCGATGTCGCAAACATAGTTTAGGGTTTTTTTTTACTGTTTTTGTGAGCGTGATAGTAAACGTTGTTCGTTACACAAAATTATTGTTAGCGCAAACACAAATTGGAGTTATTAACATGGTTGGGAGTTTATGTGAACTATTTTTATGAGCGCTAACAGAATAAAGTGTTTGTTACCAATATTGTTGGTAGCGCAAACACAAAGTTGTGTTACAAACATAGTTCTCTGTTTATTTACCTCTTTGTGTGAGCACAAACAACAAACGTTGTTTGTTACAAATATCTTTGTTAGCCCAAAATCAAATTTGTGATTGAAACATGGATTACGGTTTTTTTTCACTGTCTTTGGGTACATTAACAGTAAATTTTGTTCTTTATTATTTTTGTTGTTGACGCAATTACAAATTTGTGTTGCAAAGATAGTTTAGGGTTTTTTTTTACTTTTTTTGTGAGCGTAATAATAAACGTTGTTCGTTACAATAAATTATTGTTAGAGCAAACACAAATGTGAGTTATAAACATGATTGAGGGTTTATTTTGAACTATTTTTGTGGGCTCTAACAATATAAAGTGTTTGTTACCAATATTGATGGTAGCTCAAACACAAAGTTGTGTTACAACATGGTTCGGAGTTTTTTTAAATCTCTTTGTGAGTGCAAACAATAAACGTTGTTCGTTACAATAAATTATTGTTAGCGCAATCACAAATTTGAGTCATATACATGGTTGAGAGTTTATATGAACTATTTTTCTGAGCGCTAATAAAATAAAGTGTTTGTTACCAATATTGTTGTTCGCGCAAACACCAAGTTGTGTTACAAACATGGTTCGGAGTTTATTTTACCTTTTTTTGGTAGCACGAACAATAAACGTTGTTTGTTACAATTATTTTTGCTTGTTCAAACTCAAATTTGTGATAAAATCATGGTTTAGGGTTTTTTTGAACTCTTTTTATGTGCGTTAACAATAAATTTTGTTCATTAAAATTTTTGTTGTTAACGTAAACAAAACTTTTGTCGCAAATATAGATAAGTGTTTTCCTTTACTGAATTTTTGTGAGCGTAATAATAAACGTTGTTCGTTACAAGAAATTATTGTTAGCGGAAACACAAATTTGACTTTATAAACTTGGTTGAGGGTTTATTTTGAACTATTTTTGTGGGCCCTAACAATATAAAGTGTTTGTTACCAATATTGTTGTGAGCGCATACACAAAGATGTGTTACTAACATGGTTTGGATTTTTTTTACATCTTTTTGTGAACGCGAACAATAAACGGTGTTGGTTACAAATATCTTTGTTAGCGCAAACTCAAATTTGTGATAGAAACATGGTTTAGGGTTTTTTTTAACTCTCTTTGTGTGCTTTAACAGTAAATTTTGTTCTTTATTATTTTCGTTGTTAATGCAAACAGAAATTTGTGTTGCAAAAATAATTTAGGATTTCTTTTTACTGTTTTTGTGAGCGTAATAATAAAAGTTGTTCGAAACAAGAAACTATTGTTAGCGCCAACACAAATTTGAGTTATAAACATGGTTGAGAGTTTATTTTGAACTATTTTTGTGAGCGTTAACAATATAACCAATATCGTTGTTAGCGCAAACACAAATTGTATTGCAAACATGGTTCGGAGGTTACAAACATGGTTGAGATATTTATCCGCGATAACTGTACGGACCTTACAGAGAAATGTACGGCCCGTACACTCAACTGTATGGGTTATTATCTTGACGCGCCGCGGACGGTCTTTCCCCGATTTCGATAAAAAATCGCGATTTTCCCTTGATTATTTATAATTTAAGGGGGTTTTACTTGGGTTCAACGCTCCCATACCCGCCCAGAATGTCCTTTTGACTGTTATTTTTTTTTTTCGTGTGAACGTCTGTATTTCGAAAAAAATTGATTTAAAAATTTACTATGTAATGTAATTTTTTCGTTTCGTTGCTATACACAGTATTGTTTTAAATTTGAAGACATTTATGTGCTGCGCTGTTCGTAATAAATTTCAGTTAAACATATACAAAACATATTCATTATACGTGGCACGCCACGCTATATAAAGTAAATAATATTACTCAGTATGTTATATAATACTATTGTATGCATACTAAAATTTTTAAAAGTTATCGCCGATATGGAATTTGTTGGTATTTGACCGATATATCGGTACCTCTGTCTGTTCGATAACCGATAACTATCGGTAACGGTGTTATCGCGATAATTTTTTTACCGATACACAACACTAGCAATTTGGTATTGTTAAACTCGAAGAAAAAAAACGAAAAGACATTTTATACAACCATTTATATACTAGAATTAATTTTATACCAAATCTTTGATAATGTTTTGTTGCAAAACGATAAAGAAAAAACGAATGTTTTTCAAATTCTTTGTCTGATAGTTTCTATATTCTAGATGATAAAATATTATAACTATATAGCATGATATGGTAACCACACAAATTTTTAGACTCCACAACATGAAATATTTTGATATTAACCTTGGTAGAGTTTATAATATATTGGTTGTTAAAGAGAGAAATGAAACGAATGAAGGACAAGAAAAATAAGGAGGATAAAAAAAAAATAAAAAAAATACCAAATTGGGGTATTCAAGAGAAAAAAAAAATTATGCTTAAAATCGCTGAAAAAATAATGAAAATTTAAGGTAAAGGAAGGATTATACAAAAAAAAGTAGAAAATAGGCAGTAAAAAATGTTTAAAGAGAAACTAGGAGAATTGAAGAAAGAGATAACTTAAACAAATGAATGTAGGAAATTTTAAACATATGTAGTTAATTTTGAAGAATTTAAAAAATTTGAAGAAAATAGAGGAAATTTGGAAAGAATTGACGAAAGTTCAAAATCTTTCAGGAAAATTAGATTTTATTTGAAAGATCCTCGACTTCGAGAAAAATTATGATCTTTGAGAGGATGGATGAGAATTGAAAAAATGAAATAGCATGTAAAAAAAACCATGAGAGTTTAAATATACAAGAGGATACACAAGAAACTTACGACATTAAAATTGAGAAGAATTTGAAAGAATTAGAAAGATTTAGCAAAAATGAAAAAGGAATTAGCAAGAATTAGAAAGAATTTGAGAACATTAGAAAGATTCGACAAACTTACGCTAAATTAGCGTAGAGCATACTAATTGCACTTAATGCACCATGAATTATTGTTAGAGTTAATAACAATAATTTGATGCCCGTTTCTTTTTGTTTGCCCTCAAACGACAAAAATAACTTTAATAAAACTAATATGTATTTTTTTTGACGCGAATAATTTACGCATTTCCAAATTAGCCACGTCATTTGAAATTAGGTTAAAATTAATAACACTTATGACACAATTAGTAAAAACCTCACCCTTATTGTATTTTCACTCTAATAGAAGTTCACATTGTAACATAAAAGTTGAAGGAAAAATAAAACATCAAAGAAATGATAGTAAAATAACCCACGTAAAATCACTACCCACCAAAGAATTGAAGTCATTTTAATATGTTTGACGTTGAAGAATTGGTGAAGATTCAAGAAGAACTTGAGTAATTTGAAGAAAAATAAAATAAATAGATGAAAATTGACGAAAATTGACGAAAATTAAAGAGGATTAGTATGAAAATGATGAGTATAAAGAAAAATGAGAAAGAGTTAAATAGAAATGAAGAGAGCATTAGTGGAGTGAAAAAGTATGAAATTGCAAAAAAAATCCCACTTCGACTATTACCCAAAATCCCTAATCCCAAACTCAAAGCACATCGAATGAGGGAGAACAATGAAGGGAGGGGGACAAAGAGAGAGAAAGAGGGCAAAAAAGAGAGGGAAAAAAAAGGGAGAGAGAGAAGGCAAAAGAGAAAAAATGAGAGAGAGAGAGGGCAAAAGACAGAAAAAAGGAGAGTGAGAGGAAAAGGAGAGAGAGAGAGAGAGGAGAGAGAGAGTGTGAGGGGGATAAAATGAGCCTAACCATAAAGCGATCAATTTCCCTACTATCTTGGCAAAATTCCGTATTCGAGTTTAAGTTAAATCCAATTACTTTGCGCCCACAAGTTGCAATCTCTTTAATTGGAGTTCCAAAAAACTGGAAAACAAATAGTTCTACAATTCCAATGGATTTAAAGAAAGGAAATGATGGGAGTTCAAAAGAGGGAGTTGTAAGTCTTAATAATGAGTTAGGACAAGAGGAAAGAGAACTTATGAAAAACATTCCATACGGTAGCTTGATCTATTTAAGAAACTATTCCCGACTCGATATAGCGGCAGCTTTAGGAATATTAAATAAGAGTTTTAATGGTTTTACGACAAGAAATACGGAAATAGCAAAAAGGGTAATGTGGTAATTGATAGGAATGATAGATTTGTGGTTGCATTTGGGAGGGGATAATACTGACATCACCACTTGGAGTTATGACAGTTATGGGAATGCTCGAATGAGGTGGTGTACATTTGGGTATGTGTTGTATGTTATGAATGGGGCTTGCTGTTGGAGCAACAAGCAACAAAAGGTCGTTGCTCAGTCCACAATAGAGGATTAGTACATGGCCTCTTGCTCTGCTGTAAAGGAATTAATTTGGGTGAAATCGTTGCTCTAATAGCTTGGATTTATAAAAATTGTGTACAAAGTGTGTTCAGTGATAATCAAGCTGCAATTCCATTGCAGCCAATCCCAAACATCACTTTAAGGCAAAACATAAGAATGTCAAGCTGAGCTTTTTAAGAGAAAAAAGTAGAGGATAAAATTAATTTTATTGGAATATAAACCAAATAAAAAAATGGCTGCAGATATGATGACCAAACCTGTTTTATCTCCAAAACTTATGTTTTGCAGAGGGATATGTGAACTAAAAGAAAAGATAGACTAGAAAATAAGGGGAGTGTTGAAAAGTGTATTTCCTAGATATCTATCATAGACGCCCACTCTAAGTCTATATACTTTTTGGAGTCACTGAGATTAAGCAGCCATGGTTGCCTTTAGGAAGCCAAAGAGACACGTTAAATAAGACCATAGATATGCCTCTATCAAAAAAAAAATGTGACCCGACCAAGATTTGATCCTCGACCTACAAAGTCACTGCCGGTCAAACAGTCGTCCACCTTCTTCGCTTGGTCATAAAAGATTCGTTACGTACATGGAGTGTCATACCTATTTAAACTGTAACTGGGCAGCAAATTCATTTAACTAAATTTAACTAAACAAAACTGACGAAATGGCACATGTAATCAACAAAACGCACGGACGCCATCCCGACCGTATAAAATACCTAGATCGAACGATCACTACTACAGCCGCCAACCCAGAATGACCTTTTGGCGGATTTCTGAGACAGATTCACGCAATGCCACGTGGCGCCATACCACTGAACACCAGAGAAGACAGGAAGAGCAACTATGGCTCTCGAGCTGACGATCTTGACCTAGAACGCCATGTTGTACAATGGCCGTACAAGTAGACTGGATATTGTACCTTCATGTACTGTACACTCCTTTGATTGGTCTAGGGTTTAATAGAAGGTAGGTAAGAGTAGAAGGTTTAGGGGCATAGTTGTTTTTGAGGCGCTTCTCTCCAGGTGACCTTTTGGACAAATAATCATCTTTGCAATCCATAACTTATTGCTCAGTGGAGCAAATTTAGAGATTTTTTTTGCGTTTGACTCAAGGAAGTCGGGCCCTCATAGGGAAAAAGTTGTTAGAACTATTTTTTGACCGGTTTGCTTTTATTTTGTTTGAAATTCAAAAGCGCAAATTCAATCCTTAAGGCTTCTTGTAAGCTAGATACTCTGTGGGCCAATGGAGGTCACAGAGCTACAAATTATGGGCCCACCCTCTAGCGTGCCCATTTTCAATTGAACGGGGTTCATACACTCGAAAACTTTGATGAGAGGTGATATTTTTGAAAAAAAGTCTATGGGGCATTGTTTGTGGTTGTGTGAGGCGGCCATTTGCAAATCTGGAAGTTCTACCAAGTTTAGGAGTAGTCAAATTCTCTAGAGGATCAATGTAGGCACAAAAGGTAGATGATGATGAAGAGAGTATCGTGTTGGACAAAGTGAAAGAGAAAAGAAAAGAAAAACTCACACCGATTACACCAATAAGTACTGGATCCCTACCAGTAGGGGTTGTTCCAAAAACAAAAGCGAATGATATTGAAATTTAGGATTTCATCAACACAGTGGCAACTTATTTTATTCTCGAGTGTCTTACTTAAGGCATCGGTACCCCTCGCCTAAATGTGGAGAAGACGACCGATTTGTGAGAGTCTTTTGTAAATATTTACTAAGTGGAACGACTCAGCAACAACTCTTGGCTGACCAGAAGCTGCAAGCATATGTTTGCAAAGGAGGAAACATGTTTTACTTTTGTAATGATTTGTCAAGATTGTTTCTAGAGTTGGAAAGTGCTAGAAAACAAGAGACCGAAAAAGAAAAGGTGAATATTTTGCTCATGAGACTGTCGGATGATTATGAGAATATCGTTAAGAAGGTTCAGGATTTTCTGAACAATAGATTGATTTGGAATTCCGTTGTTAAGATGAATTTGGTTTGGGAAATGGAGATTCGGAGAGGAGGCAAAAATTTTCAAGCATTGGATGCAGGACCTGACTGGCGGAATAAGTATTTCAAAAAACCTTATGGAAACTTTGGTGGAGGAAGCAAAGGAAACCAATCTGATGGATCTAGATCTTGGCCTCCAAAAGCGCTTTGTCACTTTTGTAAGAAGCTGTGATATAACATGGCAGAGTGTACTAGATTGACGGAGGTAAGAATTAAGGAACGGAAGATCGGCGGATCAGCTGGAAGAAAGAAAAAGGCACTTGTGATAACAGAAGTCGCGAGAGAGGAATCCGATCAAGATGATGGAGAACTTTACTAAAGTTGGAGATGAAAGCCGAGATGGAGAATCCAAGGATGCAGAAGTGTGCCTTTGGGACAGTGAAAGAAGCTCCCGAAAGAGGTTGAATATTGACTTTGGTGCCTCTATGCTTATGTGTAGAGAGAAACAAATATTTACCTTATTAAGAAAAGATCCCTACTGTTGAGATAGAGTATATGGATAGGATAGTAGTAACCACTAGCTTTGTGGGATTTGTGGATCGGAAAGTCTTAGATGAAGGTAAGACATCAATAGTCACTTTCTCAGATGTTCTTTTCATTCCACAGCTGAATAAAAACCTTATCTCTACGTCAATTTTAGATGATAAAGGTTTTGAGACTAGTACCAACAAATGAGTCTTTATAGCTAGCTATAAAGATAGAGTATATTTCACAGCTCAAAAGGGTAGCCAAGGAATGTTTAGGCTGAATTTGAGTAATGGAAAGAACGGAGTTTACTATGCCGGTGAAAATGACTTGATGATTTGGCATAAACGATTAAGACATGTACATCTAAATAGGCTAAAACAAATATAAAAGATGGGAGTAGTTGAGGGAATTCAGTTTGGGATAATGAGACTTTGGATGACTGTAATGGATGTGCTCAAGGTACAACCCACTAATTGCCTTTTCCAAAAACTGATACTTATAAAGGAGAAAAAGTCCTAGATCTAGTTAATACTGACATATGGGGACCGGCCAAAGTGCCATCAGTTGGAGGAAAGAGATTTATGCTTACAATTACAGTTGACTGGTCTAGGTATTCCACAATCTATTTCGTGAAAGCAAAATTTGAAGCACCACCTTATTTTAAATAGTATAACGCATGGAATGAGAAGCTTTATGAGACTCCTATAAAGAGAGTGAGGAGTAATAATGGGGGGGAATACACTTCTAATCAGTTTGAAAATTTTCTAAAAGAAGAGGGTGTTCAACACCAAAATATTGTCTCAAAGAAAGGGGAACAAAATGGTGTAGCTCTGAGATTAAATCGGACATTAAGTGATAGGGCCCGAAGCATGGTGACATATAAGAAAATAAGAAAATGTTTATGGGTAAAGGCAATTAAATACGCTAATTAGTTTAATTACAAACATGGTACGGAGTTTATTTTCCCTCTTTTTGTGAGCGCAAACAATAAACGTAGTTTGTTACAAATATTTTTGTTAGCGCAAACTCAAATTTGTGATAGAAACATGGTTTAATGTTTTTTTTAACTCTTGTTGTGTGCGTTAACTATAAACTTTGTTTGTTAATATTTTTAGTTTTAACGCAAACACAAATTTGTGATGCAAACATAGTTGAGGGTTTGTTTTTTTTTGTTTTTGTAAGCGTAATAACAAACGTTGTTCGTTACAAGCAAAAAAACAAATTTTAGTTATAAAAATGGCTGAGAGTTTATTTTGAACTATTTTTGTAAGCGCTAACAATATGAAGTGTTTGTTACCAATATTGGTGTTAGCGGAAACACGAAGTTGTGTTATAATCATGGTTCAGAGTTTAAACGTTGTTTGTTACAAATATCTTTGTTAGTGCAAACTCAAATTTGTGAAAGTAACATTGTTAAGTGTTTATTTTACCCTTTCCTTGTGTGTGTTAACGATAAACTTTGTTCGTTAATATTTTTGTTATTAACGCAAACACATTTTTGTGTTGCAAACATAATTGAGGGTTTTTTTTTACTGTTTTGTCTGCGTAATAACAAACGTTGTTCGTTACATGAAATTATTGTTAGCGCAAACACAAATTTGTCTTACAAACATGGTTGAGATTATATTTGAACTATTTTTGTGAGCACTAACAATATAAAAAATTTGTTACAAATATTGTTATTAGCGCAAACACAAAGTTGTGTTACAAACATGGTTAGAAGTTTATTTTACGTTTTTTTGTGAGCTCGAACAATTAACGTTGTTTGTTACAAATACATTTGTAAGCATTATCTCAAATTTGTGATAGAAACATGGTCTATTGATTTTTGTAACTCTCTTTGTGTGCGTTAACAATTTACTTTGTTTGTTAATATTTTTGTTGTTAACGCAAACACAAATTTGTGTTGCAAACATAGTTTAGGGTTATTTTTTATTTATTTTGCGAGCGTAATATTATTTGTTGTTCGTTACAAGAAATTATTGTTAGCGCAAACTCAAATTTGAGTTATAAACATGGTTTAGTGTTTATTTTAACTTTCTTTGTGCGCGTTAACAAAAACTTTGTTTTTAATATTTTTGTTGTTAACGCAAACACAAATTTGTGTTGCAAACATAGTGTATGATTTATATTTATTGTTTTTGTGAGTGTAATAATAAATGTTGTTTGTTACAAGTATTTATTGTTAGCTTATACACAAATTTGAGTTGTAAACATGGTTAAGAATTTGTTTGTACTATTTTTGTGAGCAATTACAATATAAAGTGTATGTTACGAATATTGTTGTTAGCGCAAACACAAAGCTGTGTTAGAAACATGGTTCGCAGTTTATTATATGTCTTTTTGTGAGCGCGGATAATAAACGTTGTTTGATACAAGTATCTTGTTAGCGCAAACTGAAATTTGTAATTGAAGCATGGTTTACGATTTAATTTGACTATCTTTGTGTGTGTTAACAATAAACTTTGTTAGTTGAAATTTTTGTGGTTGACACAAAATTTGTGTTGCAAACATAGTTATGGGTTTTTTTTTTATGATTTTGTGTGCGTAATAATAAACGTTGTTCATTACAAGAAATTGTTGTTACCGTAAACACAAATTTTAGTTATAAACATGGTTGAGAGTTTATTTGACTATTTTTGTGAACACTAATAATATAAAGTGTTTGTAACAATATAAAGTGTTTGTTACCAATATTGTTGTAGCGCAAACACAAAGTTGTGTTACAAACATGGTTCAAAGTTTATTCTATATCTTTTTGTGAGCGCGGATAATAAACGTTGTTTGTCACACATATTTTTGTTAGCAAAAACTCAAATTTATGATATTAACATGGTTTAAGGTTTTTTTTGACGCTATTTGTGTGTGTTAACAATAAACTTTGTTCGTGAATATTTTTGTTGGTAACGGAAACACAAATTTGTGTTGCAAACATAATTGAGGGATTTTTTTTTCTATTTTTGTGAGCGTAATAATAAACGTTGTTCGTTACAAGAAATTTATTTAGCGCAAACACAAATATGAGTTACAAACTTGGTTAAGAGTTTATTTGAACTATTTTTGTGAGCGCTAACAATATAAATTGTTTGTTACCAATATTCTTGTTAGCACAAACACAAAGTTGTGTTACAAATATGGTTCCAAGTTTATTTTACCTCTTTTTATGAACGCGAAAAATATATTTTGTTTGTTAGAAATATCTTTGTTAGCCCAAACTCAAATTTGTGATTGAAATGTGGTTTAGGATTTTTTTTAACTCTCTTTGTGTGAGTTAATAATAAACTTTGTTCGTGAATATTTTTGTTGTTAACGCAACTCAAATTTTTGTTGCAAACATAGTTTAGGGTTTTTTTTTACCATTTTTTGTGAGCGTAATAATAAACGTTGTCGTTACAAGAAATTATATGTAGCCCAAACACGAATTTGAGTTATAAACATGGTTGAGAGTTTATTTTGAACTAAGTTTGTGGGGGCTAACAATATAAAATGTTTGTTACCAATATTGTTGGTATTGCAAACACAATGTTGTGATACAAACATGGTTCGGAGTTTATTTTACCTTTTTTTGTGAGCGCAATCAACAAACGTGTTTGTTACAAATATCTTTGTTAGCGCACAGTCAAATTTGTAACAAAAACATGGTTTTGAGTTCTTTTTCACTCTCTTTGTGTGTGTTAACAATAAACTTTGTTCGTTATCAATATTGTTGTTAGGGCAAACACAAATTTGTGTTGCAAAAATAGTTAAGGGTTTTTTTTTACGCGGTTTTATGAGCGTAATAATAGAGGTTGTTCATTACAAGAAATTATTGTTAGCGCATATATAAATTTGAGTTATAAACATGCTTGTGTTTATTTTGAACTATTGTTGTGGGTGCTAAGAATATGAAGTGTTTGCTTCCAATATTGTTGTAAGGGGAAACACAAACTTGTGTTACAAATATGGTTCGGAGTTTATTTTACCTATTTTTATGAACGCGAACAATAAACGGTGTTCATTATAAGATAATATTTTTAGCGTGATCACATATTTGAGTTATATACATGGTTAAGAGTTTATTTGAACTATTTTTGTGGGCGCTAACAATATAAAGACTTTGTTACCAATATTACTTGTAGCTCAAACACAAAGTTGTGTTACAAACATGGTTAGAATTTTTTTTACCTCTTTTTGTGAGCGCGAACAATAAACGTTGTTTGTTACAAATATATTTTTTAGCTCAAACTCAAATTTGTGATAGAAACATGCTTTAGGGTTTTTTTTAGCTCTCTTTGTGTGCGTTAATAATAAAATTTGTTCGTTAATATTTTTTTTGTTAACGCAAACACAATTTTGTGTTGCAAACATAGTTTAGGGTTTTTTGGCATATTTTGTGAGCATAATAATAAACGTTGTTTGTTACAAGAAAAAATTGTTAGCCCAAACACAAATTTGAGTTATATACATGCTTCAGGTTTATTTTACACTACTTTTGTGGGCGCTAACAATATAAAGTGTTTGTTACCAATATTGTTGTTAACACATACACAAAGTTTTGTTAGAAACATGGTTTATAGTTTTTTTTACCTCTTTTTGTGACGGCGAACCATACATTTTGTTTATTGCAAATATCTTTGTTAGCACAAACACAAATTTGTAATAGAAACATGGTTAAGAGTTCTTTTTCACTCTCTTTGTGTGCATTAACAATAAATATTGTTCGTTATTGTTGTTCTCTGACAACTGGTGCAGGTGGAGATGTAGTAGTAGTAGTAGAAGTAGACATACTTAAGTAGAAGCTTTACAATAATCCCACACAAACAACACCTTTTGACAAACTGTAAATCGTGACTCACAAATCCAACTACCCCAAGAATTGGCACACAAGGTGATTAGCTCACATACTGTTTATTCCCAAAATTACAACATAAGTGACCCACTAAACCATAAGATATAAGATTTGCAAGTTACCCAAAAACTGCCTATTAATTTCCCATATTCCCAAAACTTCATACCAAAATAGTTATAAGTCCTAAACTTTATAATCTGAGTGAGCTCTTTCTGCTCATTAGCCAATTAGGTGAAAATACCCTAAATCGTAAAACTGTACTGTAGTACGACAAGGTACTGTAATGTACTTTCAAAAACTTAATTGCAACTACCGTAAAAACTACATAGTGAAACACTATTTGATAAAGCACTACCCAACAAAAACTATTTTTTCAGGTATTTACAATCTGACTCTGTACTCAAAATGTTGCTTGCTTAGTCAGCATCCGTCTAGTATGTCCTATCTGCTGTGGTGATTTCGTAAGGATATCTAGGGTGCTTACGGGGCATCTCGTAACCTGTGGTCCCCAGTCAAATCTCAAGCGTTAACCTAATAAAATTCGATGTCAAGTATTTTTCTTTCACAACTGTGTTCCCGGATGTCCGGTTCATTTTCCGTCCGCCCGATCTACCGAAGTCATCAGTTCGATAGGCGACATGTGTCTTGGTCCATTCCGCACTTTTTGAGTTTTCTAAAGTGCCAACATGTGTCTTATATGACCGTACAAAATACTGTAGTGTAATACTTTAGTGTCACACTATTTAAAGTAAGTATTAAATCTAACTTATCCAAAAATGTTCTAAGTGTTAAGTCTCTCCTCACAACTCTATCTACTGAGCACAAAGCTTTGAAAACAACACTCCGCTAAAGCTTTAGACTTAGTTATTCACTTAGCCCAATAGCCTTTTTGCAAAACTGTAATTTTGGTGTAGGTAGAGCTTTTGTTAGAATATCTGCAACAAAATTTTCTTTAGGTAAGTATCACAATTTTATGACTTTGGCAAGCGCTCTTTCTCGGACAAAATGTAGTTTGACATCCATGTGCTTACTCTTGCAGTGGTGGCTGGGTTTGGAGGCAATGGCAATAGCTGCCTGGTTGTCACACCAGAAGACTTAAGAACCAGTTTGCATGTGTCCCAATTCATGCAGAAGTGCCTTTACCCATAGGAGTTTCTTCAGGGCAGAGCTTGCTGCCATATATTCTGACTCTATAGTTGATTGGGCGGTGACCTTCATAAGTTTGCTGCTCGAGCAGCAGGTTCCCTTTCCAATCTGCAAGACAAAACCAGTGGTTGATTTCCTGCTTGGCATATCACCATAACTCGCATCGCTCCAGGTTTGCAGCTTGACATCCCCTTCTCCGAGGACAAGTTTTGGATTTCGGGTCCCTGCAAGATACCTCAAAACACTATTTGATGCTTTCTAGTCTGACCTTTTTGGATTCTGCAAACTTCTACTTAAGGCTCCCACAGCAGGTACTACATCGGGCCTCGTGCAGTTCATAAAGTAGATGAGACAACCAACTACCTGTCTGTATGGTTTTGAGGCCATGAAATCCTCCTCCCCAAACTCTAAGCTCTCATCAACTAGAATACCAAAATTAGAATCAACTCCTTCTAATTTCTGTGTATACTCCATAGGAGTGACGCATCGTTTTTCCTCCTTCATATCAAAATTTTCAAACATGGAACCAATAGCTTCCTTTTGAGTTAACATGATCTGTCTTTTATTTCTATCTCTCTCCACTTGTATCCCTAAAATGTATTTGGCCTCATCGAGGTCTTTCATCTCAAATCTGGGCCTTAAGGCACTCTTGATGCGATTTATATCATCTATAGATTTGCTAATAAGCAACACATAATCTTCATAAATAGCAATATAAAGTACACCATCCTCCCATTGCAAAACATACACAGAATGATCTTAGTGAGGAATTCATCTAACTTCAAGTTCCACTGTCTAAGGGACTGTTTCAGCCCATACAAAGATTTCATCAGTTTACAGACTAGTTTTTCTTTTCCTTTCTCTACGTACATTTCTCGTTGCTCTATATAAGTTGTTTCTTCAAGCTCTCCATGAAGAAAAGTTGTTTTAAAATCCATTCGATGCACTTCCATGTTTTTAATTGCAACTAGACTTAATAGAATTTTGACTATTGGAAACCTTACCACCGGAGTAGAAGTCTCCTCAAAGTCAATTCCTTCTTTCTGATTGTAGCCTTTCGCCATAAGTCTCGCTTTGTATCTTTCAATGGTGCCATCGTGATTTAGTTTCAATTTAAATACCCATTTAGTGCTAATGGCTTTCCAGTCCGGAAGAAGATCAACCAACTCCCACGTTTGAGCTTCCATTATGGATTTATTTTATCGTTTGCCGCCTCAATCTTGTGGTTTTTTTTGGGTGAAGATAAGGCTTCCCGGATATTCTGAGGTTTTCTCAAGTTAGCAGAGGTGGCAAGGTGTGATCCAGATTGTAGATGGCTGCTAGATCTCTTTCCCCCTGGAAATTCTGAGGCGGAGACCGATGGATCTCTGGCGTTCCTTGTTTGTCTTGTGACTTGTTTTTGTTGTTGTTGGACCGGTTCAGCTTGCTCTATCTGAAATTGAAGAGGAACCTGAGGATTGGAATACACTGGATCCGCAAGAGGTTGTCGAACAGCTGGAAAATAAACTGTTTTCTGTGTATCAAAAAATAACATATTAATGTGACTTTTCCTCAACCTGTTTTTCTGTCATGCTAAATAGATTTGCTAAAACTTCCTCATCCTTTATAATAATATTTCTAGACACAATTACTCTTTACTGATCAAAATTATATACCCTGTAGCCTTTTGAAGTATCATCATACCTTATAAGTATACCCGGTAAACCCTTGAGTTCTATTTTCCAAGTGCTTGGTGAGGTGTTCAAAACAAAGCATTCACTTCCAAAAACTCTGAAATGACTAACATCAACCTTTCTACCTGTCCAAAGTTCAAAGGGTGTAAAACTGATAGACTTAGAACAAATTCTATTTTTTATATAAACTTCACAGTTAAGGGCCCCAGCCCAAAATTTCAAATCTATATTTTTATCTGCTAGCATAGATGTAGCACATTCTGTAATCGTTATGTTTAATTTTTCCGAAACACCATTCTGCTGAGGAGTGTAATGAACAGTGATTCGGCGACTTATACCCTCATCTAACAGAAAATTTTTTAATTCTTTTGACATATACTCTTCTCCATTGTCTGATCTGAGTTCCAAAATTGGAACACCATGTAGTTTTTCCGGCCGAGCTTTGTAGTGTTTGAAGTGTCCGAACACTTCACTCTTTTCTGGCATCTGAGCAGGTCAAAAAACATCCGAGTGAATTAGCTGCAAGACTTTTGTAGATCTATGATCCGATTCCTGTGGAAAAGGAAGTTTATGTATCTTTCGTAAAAAGCAGCCATCACAAGTTTTGACTTGCTGATCTGTGAGAGAAACACCCTCTTATTTCCTAGCTTTCACCATTTTTGTTAAACTGTCATAATAAACATGTTTTAGCCTATTATGCCATAATTCATTTCCAGATATTACACCAGAGTAGAGAACATCATTTTCCTTAGAATCAGCCATGTTCATGCGATGTATTTTGCTTGGATCTCTAGTTTCTGTCACTGCTATTTTTCCTACTTTCCTCTTACATCTATCAGCAATAAAATATCACCCTGAGCACAAGTCTGGACACTTTTGCCACAAGCATAGTAAATATTGTTTGCAGGTGTTGTCCGCAGATTAGTAAAAAGTCCCTTGTTCCAACACATGTGGGCCGATGCCCCTTTGTCCATGATCCATCCGGCGTCTTTTGAGCCCTCTATTGTTGCCTCCATGGCAAATTACTCCGAGCCATCCTGCTCATTAAAGGTCAAAGACTCATCTTCTTGAGTGTCAGATGAAGAAAACAAAGTTTTGTAACTGATGTCCAGAAAAGCCCTAGTTATATTGGCTTTGCTGCCAACTTGGCCGATATAACACTGTCTCATTTGCCTTTTTGAGTTTAGGAAAATATTTATATCTATGACCTCTCTCTGAACAATAAAAACAAGTAGTAAATGTTTGTCTATTCTGCTTTTTATTAAACTGTTTAAACTGACATGGATTTGGCTTAAACCAAAGCATCCAATGGTATAAACCGTTGGACAGACCAAGAGTGAAGGTTAAAATTGCTCTGTGACCAGTCTTAACGTAGTATATAAATTTCTTCCTAATATCGACCTGATGTGGTTTTCAAGCACATGCCTTCATCTTTAGACTCTCACGGTAAAATGTGGAGTAATGACACAATTTGGAGTAATTTAGTACATCCAAGATCAAACGCGGGAGCTGGGTAATCTAAAACTTAAAGGTGAGGCCCAGGGAGAGGGAGAAGCAGATGAAGATAGGGAGTGAGAGGGAAAGGAAGGGAGAGGGAGGCTGAGAGGGGAGTTGGAGAGGGCTCAATGGAGAGGGAGAGGGACAGGGAGAGGGATGGAGTGCGAGCGCAAGGACAATGAAGAGGGAGTGGGAGAGGGGGAGGGCGATGGAACAAGGGAGGAGTGGTAGAGGGAGGAGAGGGAGAGGGATAGGGAGAGGGAGAAGGAGAGAGTGAAAGAGAGGTAGAGTGAGAGGAAGAGAGATGGATAAAACTGGGATTTCAAATTTTTGAAGTTTACATTTTGCGCTCTGACCGCCGTTTTTTTCCCGCAGTGACTTTTTTCGTAAAAAAATGATTTCCTGCCCGGAAAAAGAAAATTTCGAAATGTCAAAAATGATGAAAAATAAAACCCAAACTAATTTCGGCCAGAAAAAAACAAAAAAAACACGGAATAAAAAAACTACAAAAAAAAGGGTTCAGGCAGGGCAGTGGGAGGGTGGGGGGTGGAGAGTTAGAGAGAGAGGGAGACTGGATATTGCACGCAATAAAACATATGAAAGATAAAATAAACTTTTCAAAATTTAAAATATGGGAGCAAACCCACAAGCAAAAAAAAATACGCTTCGTTTCAAACATCTATTCATATTGAAAACCTTTGCTCATTGAAAGCAAAATTGTTTAATATTTTTCTTTTTTCTGGTTAGTCAATCCTTTTAGAACAAATGAAAAAAAGAGAAAAAAAAAGGTAGATATTGCCTACGAGTAAGACCCACAACTACCAACAAAAAGAAAAAAAAATATTCACATTTTGGCGGGAAAACAACAGCGAAGGATTCTAAATGCTTCAGAAAAGTTGTACTACAGAAACACAAACGAAAGAAGAAAACTAGAAAAAAAGTACCTTATCGGTTCTAAGCACAGTAGTTTGTTTCGGAAAATGGTTTTACAACCGCAAAAAAAAAAAAAAACAAAACTTCAAAAATGTAGCCGAAAGCTCTTGCTGAAGGAAAAAAAAAACCCCTTTTATTTCGTTGACAGAAAGAAAACGAGAGAAAACAAAAAGAATTCTGTAGTCGCCCAGAAAAACTGAACAAAAAAAAATTATCTTGTACCAAAAAGAGTTGTGAGGACGTCCTCCGTGCTTTGAATGGAGCGCCTGAAGTGGGCATCGCCTTGAGCGGCTGCACATCCCAGCAACACCGCCCAACCAACCAACCAACCAACCGGTAAGGGAGAGGCAGCCGGGGAGATCAGCTATTGCTTTGCTTCTTGGGAAGCACCAATTTTCCTAATTTCTCAGATCTCAATAGACCAGCAAAAAAAATAAAAAATGAAAGTTTTAAATCAGCGAGGGAGGGAGGGAGGGAGGGAGGGAGGGAGGGAGGGAGGGATAAGAGAAAGAGACCGGGGGGAGGGAGGAGAGAGGGAGAGGGGGGGAGAGGAGAGTGAGAGGGAGGGAGAGAGGGAGAGAGAGGAGTGAGAGGGAGAGACATGATAATTTTATAGAGAAAAAAAATAACACCTTCTCCGAAAGCTTTGAACGCGGGAGCCATTTTCTCGGGCCTCGAAGAATCTGGTTTTTGTCGATAAAAATGAATTAAAAAAGATTCCAAAAGAACTGATCTTTCAAAAACACCTGTCAATAGATCCCAAATTTCAAGAATAGGTCTTCGATTTTGAATTTGAAGAGCATCGGTTTTTGTTCTGGAGGCGATTTGAGTCAAAATTCCCAAAACTTGATCCTGTGAATGTAAAAACAGCATAAAATGAGGTAAAATGTTACAAAGAGTTAGGCAAAAAAAGTAGTATGAATAACAGAAATAAAAAGAGGGTAAAAGGGATTAGGTAGATTATTAAAGTTTCGAGGATGTTAGAAAACGAAGAAGACTAAAACGACAAGAAGATATTGATGGTCTACAGAAGATCCGACTATTTTTTGTAGTTTTACTTAATGCGTGGGTTTGTTCTGAAAAATAAATCCGAGGCAAGGACCTCACAATGTAAGATCGGTTTTGGAGGGGGAGGGGGAGGGGGAGGGGGGGGGGGGAGGGGGAGGGGGAGGGGGAGGGGGAGGGGGAGGGGGAGGGGGAGGGGGAGGGGGAGGGGGAGGGGGAGGGGGGGGGGGGGGGAGGGGGAGGGGGAGGGGGAGGGAGAGGGAGAGGGAGAGGGAGAGGGGAGAGGGAGAGGGAGATGCATTTTCATGTTTCATTTTTTGTGCATTTACTTTGTAAGTTAGTCGATTTGAAATTAAAAATAACTCAATTGATTTTATATCTCTTTTTCAGAAAAAATGCTTGAAAATGGCAGTGCAGAAAATTTCCTCCATGAACGCAGGAAAACAAGAAAAAGAAAAGGGAACCGAAACACAAAAAATGAGAAAAAAAAAGAAACCAAAACACGATAAAAAAAATAGGAAACAGATGCACCAAATTGAATGAAACTGAAAAGAATCGTGCACTTGAACTTAACTGGATACTAAAACTGAAAGAAAACTGAAACTGACCTGAATTCCGTGAAGAACATACGAAGAAGGGAGTGGAGGTAGTCCACAAGCTATTCTCCCACTCACTACGACATCGTTAGGCATTGCTTGTTTTGCCAACTGTAAGTGAAACTCTAAAAGAGAAAATGTGATTTTATACACACTAACTGCAATTTCACTTGTAAAACGGGTACAAACACTTCTCTCGCTATCTCCTCCTCCCACAGCTCCCGCTCCCAGTTGTGAAAAAGTTATACTGCTTTTCAATTTCGACGAATCTCCATCCTTTTGCAAAAGATCCATTTGAGAACTTCCTTTGGTAGCTATGAAAAACCACCCCTTATCAATTCCTGTCAAAATTGCCCTTTCCTTGTGTAATTTCCTCTCTTCCCAAGTTTCCGGGCGACAAGAAAATTTCACATTTTCCACAAACCCTCTCTCGCTGTCTTCTCCTCCTCCTCCCGGTCTCGCAATAAAAGACAAAAGCTGCGCACTTGCTTCCGAAAATTTTGAAGCAACATCTGTCAAGCTCTCTTTTGCTATCCAAAATTCGCTAAATCTTGAAATTTCACATAAAAACAAAGCCACATTTCTTGTCTCTATCAAAGAAGACAAACTGGTGCGAATCTCTGGCTGTCCAACTTTGCGAACTTTCCTTGGAGTAAAATTGCCGTAGCCAACCCCTCCTCCTCCTCCTCCTCCTCCTCCTCCTCCTCCTCCTCCCCCTCCCCCAATCTCCACACCATTACTATCGCTCCATAAGCTCACACCACTTGTCCCATTTCCATTGGAGAACCAATTTTCACCTTTCTGAATCTGATTTACATTTGGAGCTTCCAGAACTTTTATTATCAGATTTTTTTGAGACCCCAAAATTGAAATTACTCCCCCTGTCAAAATTTCCCGTGATTCCATTTGTCCTACAGTTCTCAGTAAAACGGAAACTAACCCTAAAATCTCATCCCAATGAGTTAATTTTTCGGGCGAAATCGACCATGAATCCCAACAAACTCGAAAAGCACTTTCCGGGCCAATACTTAATTGCGTTCTCCCCTTTCTTTTAAATCTTTCATCTTCGTTATTTGTTAAACTCGTCCTTTTTGATGTTTCCCCCCTATTTATGCCCTCGGAAACATTTTGTAAATACTCGATTAAGACGGGAAATATTCCAGAAGCCATTAAAAACATAGCACAAGAATAATCCTGCGCCATCAAAAAAGTGAAAGATAAAACAGTTTTCCCATTTTCCATAAAAAGGTTTTCTTCCTTTAACCAATTCCAAAGGTTTTGAATCGGAAAATGATCTCGCATCATTCCCACCCATATATTCTTTTCAATAAAATTTTCAAATGCCATATGAATGACTGACATAGAAATTGCCGCATATTCTTCAATAGTTACTGTTCGACAAAAAATGGGTACAAACTGTCTTATAATCGATTCCACTTCTTCACAAGTTTCCTTCATGGAGTCCGGCTGTTTTACCACTCCGTTTTGAGACTTATAAATCCTCACTAAATCAAGTACCATTAAAATCGATGAAATAATGGGCATAACCGTTCTTTTGGCTCTCACGTCGAGGACGAAACTGCCTGTCGTTAATTTTCCGAGACATTTCAAACAGTTGTGGAAAACCTTCGAAAGAATTTTCCAAGATGGTGCATTGCTGCTTGGAGGAATCGATTTTTGTTCGTCCTTTTTTGAAAGGGAACAATGAAAAACCCAAACTCTTGTGAGCAATAAAAGGAGACGAGTTTGGATTTCTGTAAAACTTTTCAAATGCCAAACTTCTCCAAAAGTTGTGAACTCGGAGATGGAGGAGAGAAGGGAGAGAGAGAGAGAATCGAGACACTTTTCGATTTTTAGAATTCCCCAACTTTTCCAGATGTCGTTTGGTTCATCACGGACCTGTCCCGTTTCAAAACAAGAAAAAACAAAAAAAACAAAGGGAAGAAAAGGAACAAAGACAAAAAAAGGGAGAAAAAAAATAAGGAAAATAATAATAGGAGAAACGACGGGAAGGAAGAAAGAAAGAAAAACAAAGAAAGGAAGTTAAAAAGGAACCAAAAAAAAAAAGGAAGAAACATAAACAATTAAATTTACATAGGATAACTGAACTTATTCAAAACAAAAAAAATCAAGACCAATAAATTTGGTTAAAAAACCTGAAATGCATCTAAAATGTAAAATTTGTTCGCTAAAAAAAGGTATAATTTTGTAATTTTTATGTATGTAAGATCTAATCTCTTTCAACACAAGACTTTTAAAATTCCCAAAGAAAGAGATAAAAAATGGCGTATTATACAAAGTTTCATATAGTTCCAAAATTTGACCAGTGTTGACCAAAATTGATCAGAAAACGATTTCAAAAAATGACAGCATCAACTTCACAAAAAAAAAAGAGCGAAAGACATAAAAAACCAGCGAGACTAGACACAAGAAAAGGCAAATAAAGAAAGAAGTCTTTCTTTTCACCTGACCCTCTAAATTGAAAAGAGTAACTCCCAAAAGATCGGCCCAAGAATGGAGAACCGAAACAAGGGAATCTCCCACTGCAATCTCCGCGTTTACTTCTTCCATTCTCTCTATCACTCTCTCCCCGACTTCTTGCGACACTCTTCCTCTCCATCGTCTCTCTCTCTCCTCTCCCTCTCCCACTCCTTGACCCCAAACAGAACCTAAATCTTTTGATATTTCCGTTACATCAAACCAGTAATTTCCCCCGGTTTGGGAAGGGGAGTAGGAGAATTTGTTTTCGGAAAATGAATTGATGGTTTTTTTCGGGGAAAGGAGTATCGATTCTAGGCGCTTGTTTTTCATGTGTTCCTCAAAATTTTGAAACAGAATCGGAATGGAACGGTTTTCACGGAAAGACTCGGAAATTATTTTGTGGATCGTTTGTAGTATTTCGACTCCAGACGAAACAGCCGAACTGTGTCGTTCCCAAGGAGAAAAGATCAAAAAAGAGGAAAAACAAACAAGTTAACAAGAAAGGGGGTGGCGTGATGGGGAGACGGTGAGAACCAAGGGGGAAAAAAGAGGGCGAAGGGTTCAATTTCTGGCCTTCGTTTACAACTACATTTAAAAAATAAATAATAAATCAATACAGAAACAGCATAGCTGTCCCCTTACTCCCTTGCTTTCTCCCTTCTCTCCGCCTCCCCCCTTTCCCTTCATGATAAAAAGCAAACAAACATTGGGAATTTAAAATCGTCCAAAAGTGTATATTGAGCAGAAGACTTGAAACAGTTTTTTTTTTTTCAGTTTTAAATTTCACATCTTTTTAATGATTTAATCCATTTAAAAAAGAAAATGTCGTTTCCAAACTCACCGAGAACCTTGAAAACACGCAATTTCTTTCACTAGAGGTTCCTTTAAAAGCTGTTAAAAAAACAAAAAAGACAAAAACAATGCAAACATTTCTCAGTTTCCATGAAAAAATCAAACACAAACAGTTTAGATCCCAGATTTTAAAACCCCACTGTTATACTATACTACTCGGCACCATTAGACTATATTACTATTATGCTATAGTATTATATTACCATACTACTAATATTACACTATAATACTATCATACTATAGTTCTATAGACTGTCACACTAGACTATAACACACCATTACACTATACTACTATGTCACACCGTGTATCATTATAAGCGTCAGTGTTATCTTTGCCACTTTAATCAACTTTTCTCGGAGCACACGTGTCGGTTTCTGTTTGGAGTCCTTACCTTTCCTTAGGAACCATCGGATTAAGAATCCAACAGGTGTGCACAGAGGAAAGATGATTTACGTGAGGAAAAAACACTGACACTAATAACGATACACGGTGTACTTTATACACCCCTATTATACTACTATTATACTATACTCCTATACACTATTATACTATATGTTATACACTATTAAACTATACTACTATTATACTAACACTACTATTATATTACACTACCATACAATAATATACTATAGTACTATATACTAATATTACAGTACTAAACTACTATAATACAATCATACTATATTATACCACCCATCACTATTAGAGTTAATCAATCAAATTCCAGGTCGTGTTTTTGGACCCGAAATCGTAAATGTGTTAATAACATTATTTAAGTAAGTGGCCCACAATGAGCCACGTCGCAAAACCTAATCTAGTGTAGTTAATTCTAAAAAAGTGTTAACACTGACAATTCACTAACTCTAATAGCGATGTACGGTATGCTACACACTTTCATATTATACTACAACACTACTATGCTACCACTATACTACACTACTATTATACTTTACTACTACATTACTATACTACTCAGCCCATTGTTATTAGCATGAAGGATTTGTTAGTGTTAATGCAAAATTATAAATAATAATACTAATTTAGTGCAAGGGGATGTGGAAGATTGTAGTCCACTTCAATAAACAAAGTTGTTAACACTATTTTATGATTATTGGCCAAAAAAAGTCACGACCAATTTAGTTAACGATGGGCGGTGTACTATTATACTACACTACTGTATACTATACTAATATAATGCTATACACCACTATACTATACTACTACACAACATTACACTATACTCCTGCACTACTATTACACTATACTACTACACACTATTATACTAAACTACATTACACAAATAGACTATACTACTAAACACTACAAACATTATATTACTATTCTACTATTATACTATACTACCATAGTACTATTATACTATACTACTATAATACTACTATACTAGAGTACTAAACACTATTTACTATACTCCTATAATACTATTATACAAAAGTACTATAGACTATTATACCAGACTACAACACACTATCACACTATACTACTTTACATTGGCACCAGAGTGTCTTTTTTTTGTTGAACAAAACTGCCCACGTCAATTTCATCAGTTCTTTAACATCAAACGGAAAATTTTATTTCTTTTACCACTTGGAACAAGTTACATATACAAACTTATGCATTTCCTGAAGTCCCACAAATCCTTTATCCCCATATTCTCCTAATGTTATATTATCATCATGTGTTACCTACATATGCATATACATGTGTATATATATAAATAACATTATTATTGTTCTAATTTATTTTTCTTTCCCCCGAAAGTTCATATACAAGCCTCATTTTTTCCACTCATCAACATCGGATTTTTTCTTTCATTTATATATTTATTTTTTCCTTTTTAGAGTTTTTTTCCAACTCCCCCCTTCCCCCCCCCCGCCCCCCTTTTTCTTTTCTTCTTTACCTCTTCTGCTTGTTTTTTTAATTTCTGGACCAAAGCCACACTTAATCCCGTTTCTTCTCCTCCTAAACTTTCCACCATTAGTCCCAAAACAAAAATACGAATCTCTTTCTGCAAAAGGAATAGAAAATAAATAGAATAAAAAGAAAAAAAAATGGAATTATTGGTCCCAACACAGAAATACAGCACTCAACCTGCGCAAAAAAAAAAAACGAATAACAAAGAGAAGCAAAACGAAAAATGTTTTTTTTTTTTTTTATGAAACTATGAATTATATTCCTTTTCCCCAAAATCCCCAATTGCCAATTTTCCGATCTCTTTGGACAACAACATTTGAGCTTTTAGCCCCAAAAAAAAAAAATTAAGAGAATTCAAATAATGCAAATAAGTTAAAACTCAAACAAATGACCTCACAGAATTCAAAAATAAAAAAAGAACAGAAAAAAACAAGTCATTTCCTGACATTGTCTAAATGAAACATGAATTGAAACATAAGAGGGAGAGGGTAAAATGGAAAAAGAAATAAGCAAAAAAAAAATTACCAATTGTGTAAGAATCAAACCATAAAAGCCTTTTTTTAACAAAGTTTAAAACAGACATTCGGAACCGACAAAAAAAAAAAGACGGAGGGGGAGGTCTTGAAAGTAATCTTAAAAAAAAAAAAAAAAAAAAATCCTTGCAAAGAAAAAAACAGAAACTCACCAAACATTGGTTAACTTTTTCAAAGTCCACAATATCTTCCGAATAAAGTCTCAAAGAATCGTCCACCGATTTTTTTGCACAATTTTCCAATTCCTGTACTATTTTCCATGCTTTCGATTCACTGACATTTTGTTCTCTCCTTTCTCCTCCTCCTCCTCCTCCTCCTCTTTCTCCTCCTCCCACTCCTCCCACTCCCTTTCCCGTCTTATTGTCTGATTTCGTTTCTGAAATTAATTTTGAGCTCCAATTTTGTTGCTGTCGATCGAAAATATCCGACGACAAAATTTGCAAAATTGAAGTTTCACACCGAAATCGCAAATTAATTCCCAAAACTTCTTGTTTGGTTCTCCCCGAAAGTGATTTTTTCGAAGGTTGACTTCCCGTAAAAAAATGTGAAGAGGAATCAAGAACCGGTTGGGAAAGAGGAATCGCCAAAAAAGTCCAGAAATTGTCCCGAGAGCTTAAATTTTCAATGAGAAAAAAATAATCCGCACTATTTTTCCATAATAGCGAGAGAAAATTTACAACTTTCGAAAGTATTTCCAAAGAGCTGCGGTTCCAGTAACCAAGAAAGAAAGAAAAAAGAAAAAGAAAATCAGGCAATCGAAATCGAAAAAAAGATAGCCGCTGGAAAAATGAAGTGGGATTTCAAACTTTTCTTAAAAATAAGAAAAATAAATGGTAGAAAAAAGAATGAAAAAATAAACATACCGATAACAATGTCTCTTAATAATAGCAATAATAATAATAATGATAGAAATAAGAATGAAAAAATAAACATACCAATAACAATGATTATGACAGAAATAACGGTGAAAAAAAAACATATTAAAATGAAAAATGTAGTACCTTTGGACGTAAATCGATGAATTTTGTAAATGTGCCCAAATGGAATCCAGACCTGGACTTTCCCATTTGTCTTGTCCTTGTCCTGTCTGTAATTTTGTCTTATCTGCAGAGGCTGTGGACCCTCGCGTCTTCACTTGGGGTTGAGGTCCGAGAAGGAGCTCCAATAAACAAGGCTGATAAAGGAAACAAAAAAAAAAAAAAAAAAAACTTCAATTTAAAAAAAAAAAAAAAAAAAAAAAAGGTTAAAAAAAACGGTAAGGTATATAAAATAAGAATAAAAAACAGACACAACACATCATGAACCTAAAACTATGGAGCAATACCCAAGAAACAAAAGTTGAAAAATAAAATAAAATAAAAATGCCAGCCATTACTGTAGTCAACACAATTTATTGCAAAAACCAATTCACTGAGTCACGCAAGTAATCCCTCCCCTTCTCCCTCTCCCTCCCCCTTCCCCTGCCCCTCTCCTCTCCCCACCTCACTCTCGGCGGCTGTCCCCAAAAAATCCATGGCTGCCGAAAAAACGGAAAAATGGTCCTTTGAAAACTTTTCCGACAAAAGTTTACCGAATGCATTCCTCATAGGTTTCTCCTGCAGCCGGAAATACCCAAAAAAGCCAAAAACTTGAAAAGAGGGGAAAGGGAGAAGACGATAGAGAGAAGGGGAGAGGGAAAGAGGGGGAGAGGGAGAGAGAGGGGGGGAGAGGGGGGGAGAGAGAGAGGGGGAGAGAGGGAGAGAGAGAGAGAGAGAGCGAGAGAGAGAGAAACAAGTAAGGACTTAAAAGAAAAAAAAAGTTTGACAATAATTTCAGTTGGGTGCGCTGCGAAACAAAAAAAAAACCTCGAAAAATCGGCTTAAATAAACGCAAAAATAACAGCCTAAAAAAACTGAAACAGCTCTATATGAGGCGTCATTTGCTGTAAGGGCGTGGGCCCATTGTCCAAAAAGCTCATTTCATTCTCCATTTGCCAAGTGAGTTGACCGGAGTAAACAGACTCTAAAAAACCCTAAAAAAACTCAATGATTCCTGGGATCGCCGCAGGACATCCTGTCGATCCGTTAATTTCTTATGAGTGAACTTGACGGGCAAAATTAAACAATTTTCCTGGGAAAATTAAAGCTGCATGTCTTTTTAAGCTGTCGCAAAACGGATATTGAATCGCCCAATTCAGGAGTCCATCCCAGAAAAAAAACATCGAGACGCTTAAAACGGCTGTAAAAAAAAGTTCTTTCAAACACCTTTGTTTGTCCCCTAGTTTTTTTCTTCATTTTGTTTGTACTTGCCGTGGGGGTACTTCTGTGTGGTCAAAAGGATGAGCCCGGATCGATACGTAGTTATGTTTCGTACATTCATACTTTGTGGTGCGTTTACTTTACGTACATTAAAACAAATACATAACAAATATCAGCTAATAAAAAACAAATAACAGTTGTTGTTTCAAAATTCATTATTAAATCGCACTTTGCAAATGGAGCGAGAAATGGTTCACTGTTTGGCCCCATGGGTCCACACCCTATGTGGCGATGAAAGAAAATGAGAAAGAGAGAATACTTGTACAATCCATACCAATTCTTCCAAGAGCAAGTTTTAAATATCCAACAAAAGGAGATCACAATGAGAGCTTGGCTTGTCTTACTAGTCCACAAACATTGTCTTGCCAAAGTAAAAGTTCTCCTTCCTTCCCTCCCCGCCTTTCTCTCCCCCTCCCCTCAATCCACACTACGTTTTGCAAAGTTTTCAGAAGACACCTTCAGTTTCTCGTGTTGCATACTACGATGGAAACGAGTATTTGTTTTCATATTTTTGTTGTTTTTAATATTATTTTTATTAATATTTTCTTTCTTTAGTTTTAACAATAACTATTATAATTATCGTTGTTACATATTATTGTTTATTAGTACCATTATTACATAATAATGTTGCTACCATTGTTACATCATGTTATTTTTCTTAGATTACTAATTACTAGTACTATTATTGTCATTTGTAAAAAGAAAGCTTGCAAGAAAACGTAAACTAAAAAATTCAATATGATATGAAATAAAGTTTTTATTCTAGTCTATAAAGGTTTCCATTTTGGAAACTAACCAAAGAGGAAGGAGACAGAAACCCCGCGAGAGAGAGAGGGAGAGACTGGAGCTTCCGGCAAATCACACTTAGAGCTCGCAAAGCCACCTCCAGAAGACCCTGCAAGAAAAAATGAGAGAGAGGGAGGTAGAGGTAGAGGGAGAAAGAGAGGGGGAAAGAGAGAGAGAGAGAGAGAGAGAGAGAGAGAGAGAGAGAGAGAGAGAGAGAGAGAGAGAGAGAGACGAGGGTGAGGAGAGAGAGTGAGACACAAGACAAGAGAGGGGAAGAGTGAGGGAGAGGTAGAGAGAGAATATTTTGTTTGCATAAAATAAAAAGAACAAACTTCTTTGCAGGGTGAAACATGACGATCATCCCTTCTAAAAAAATTGACGGTCTATTATAAATTGTAAAAGATAGTTTGACAAACCCTGAAGCGAGAAAGAAAGAAAATCATCAAACGCTACAAAAAATAAAATAATCCACCGAAATAATAATGCACTTGTTGATAACACCAACATCATTATTGGCGGATTCACAAAAACAAACCAATACATGTATATAGGCGGGTAATCAATCTTTCTCCCTCCCTCCCCCCCTTCATTTTGGTACAAAATTCTCCCACTGATCAGGTGCATTCCAACTTATTTGGATTTTGCACAAACCGTCTTTTACAAAACTAGAGAAAATAAAACAAAACAGAGAGAGTTGTGGAGAAACCGAAAAAGTTACCGGGGATTGAAAACACAAAATATGCGATGCAACCGAAGCCACAAGAGACATCTCCGGACCCGCGACTCCTTTGAAGAGAGAAGACTCCAGGGGAGAAGAACCACCCGAATACTGCCATGTAGCCAAAAAGGGAAATTTCTTTTAGGGTTTTTTGTTTATAACAAATTTGATCTGCAAAGAATGGGCATAAACTTTAAGGTATTTTTTAGTGTAGGGTGGAAACCAAGGGCATCAAGTTTGAGAGTTTTACTTTATGACGAGCCAGACGTGGAAAAACAATGGTGTAAAATTAAGGGCTTTTAAGTTTATAAATACTTAACACGGGCGTTTTAGGATTTTTAGTTATGGCAAACTTAATGTGAAAAAATAAGCAAGCAGTTTTCATAAACCAAAACGACCCACACCCGGAAGCAACTGTTAAAAAAAACCCAAAAAGAAAAAACACAAAAAAAAAGATAACTGCGAACAAGTTACACTTCATCCTTATAATGGCTTGGGTTTCAAAATATCTAGTCGTTTCTAGTCGTTTATTATAATGTAAGCAAAAAAAAACATACACAACAACAAAAATAAACATATTAACCACAAAAATGATGAACCTTAGAAAGAAACCCTGGGTCCGTGGGCTCAACAACTTCCACTAAAAGACAAACCTTAGCAACTCTGGGCTCTTGGTCTCAAGAATTTCCCTTCAAAAACAAAACTTAGAAAGCAACTCTAAGGTTGTGGGCTCAACAATTTGATCCTTAGAAAGCGACTCTGGTTCTTGGGTTTAACAATTTCCACTTAAAAGATGAAGCTTAGAACACAACTCTGGGTTGGAGGGTTCAACAACTTCCACTAAAAGATGAACGTTAGAATGCAACTCTGGGTTCGTGGGCTAAACAATTTCCACTAAAAGACAAACCTTAGAAAGCAACTCTGGGTTCTTAGGCTCAACAATTTCCAGTAAAAGACGAACCTTAGAACACAACTCCAAGACTTGGGCTCAAGAATTTCGACTAAAAGACGAACCTTGTGGGCTAAACAATTCACTAAAAGGGAAACCTTAGACAGCAACTCTGGGTTCTTGGGCTTAACAATTTCCACTAAAAGACGAACCTTAGAAAGCAACTCTGGATTCCTGGGCTCAAGAATTTCCGCTAAAAAGCGGAGGGCCCCGGTGATGGCCTCAACAACGCTCTCCATTTCTGTTCCTTTTACAGATGAATTTCTTTGGGCATCCTGGAAAAAAAAACAAAAAAGTTGTAAAAAAGGAAAATGGGGAAATATGCAACGGAGAAACATTTGAGTGGAAAAATGTACAAGTGAGAAACATTGCAACTTTTCTGAGAAAAAAAACAAATGGTGCATAAGTTGTTTTTATATAAAGACATGCATATTATATTATATCATAAAATAATATAAATATGTAAAAAGCATAAATAAAACATAAATAAAATGTAAGAAAGGAAGAAGAAAATTATCACAACCTTGAATTGCAATTCCATGGGTGTGTGTCAAAATACAAGGGGAAAGATTTTGCAACTTTTTGCAAAAAAAAATATTCGTTAATCACTGTAGTATGGACCATACGTTTATGTTTTTTTTTTCAAAATTTTCTGGGAGTTTCTTTGAGGGTTTAGGGTTTTTTAGAGCTTTTTATGCCTGTCTTATGGTTTTTGAGGAAGCTTTCAAGGATTTCTATGCGTATTTTGAAGTTTTTGAGAGGCTGTCAGGGATCAGAGGTTTTATTTCAGAATATTTCAGTGTTTTTTCCGGTTTTACAAGATTTAAGAGGTTGACGGGTTATTTAACAGTTTTATAAGAGTTTTAGCAATTTTCCGGTGTTTTCAGGGGTTATCAGGGTTATTACGGCTTTCTGTAGGAGGGTTATATTGTTCCCTTGCAATTTTTTAAGGGTTTCCTTACCATGAGATAGGTAGAATTTATCGAAAGAATCTGAAAGAGAGCTCCATGCAACGCCGAATCAGTTATCATCCGTGATTCAACCATAAAACTGACTTCATTTTTATTCGAAGTACCTATATAGTCCATTTTTTTATCGTAATTAACGGTATCTTCAGACCAACCGGATCCTCTAACGACCAAATTTGCCACTCGGAAAACCTGAAAAGAAGTTAAACCGACACAGAAAAAAAAAGAAAAAAAATAAAAGAGAGTTCAGTAAAAAAAAAAAAAAAACATTCAGTAGATTAAGGAAATGTTTGGTTAAAGAAAAGCACCATCAGTGAAAAATAGAAAGATTCAGAAAAGAATATGATTAGACCATACCATAAAATAATACAAGACTATGATGGGTCGTAAAAATGTCAAGAAAAAACGAATATGGAACGTTTGGTCATCGCTTTTTTTGCGCATACAAACAAGTATTTTTCGCTGCAAAAATGGTACTAAGCGGTGGGAGAGAGAAGGAGAAAGGGGCAGAGGGAGAGGAAGCAAGAGAGCAAGAGGAAGAAATGTATCACAATCTGTTATAATGAACATACTAAAAACGAGAAATGCATAATTTATTTGTTTTTCGATGATCAAATTATAGAAATAAGAAAAGCACAGACATACAAGAACTCATCGTATTTTTAAAAACCACATTTTTTTCCGCCCTTTTCTTCAAAAATTGAGATTTTCCAGCGAAAGTTTAGAGTTTCTGTAAGGCATTTTCACAAAAAAAAAAAAAAAAAACAGCTTTTTTGAAATTTGGAAGGATTTCCAATAAAGTACCTTAGATGTTATTTGCCATCGTTCCTCTCTGCGGCTATATCTCCAAGAATTACTATTTGCAAAAATTTCGGAAAGTGAATAATGGACCAAATTCAAAACTACTCCGGTGAAAATTCCTCTCTCCAAAAGCTCTCCTGTGAAACTCAAACCTGTTTCAACCCATGGTTTCCACAAAAAAAAAAAAAAACAAACAAACAAACCAATTTTTAACAAAAAATACCACTTTTTCAACAACAAGACCATATTTTCTTAACAAAAAATACCACTTTTTCAACAACAAGACCATATTTTCTTAACAAAAAAAAATTGTTTTCGACAAACAAGCATTGTACCAAAAAAAAATTATACTTTTAACAAAAAAAACACATGTCAGTAACACAAAAAACACTGTTTTTAATTGAAATATCACACACTCAAGAAAATAAAAAAACATTAAATAACAGAAATAACATTTTTTCTTTGCGACCAAACCAAACTTAAAAAGGTTTTGTACCGCGATTCCAAAAGGTTTTATGTTCCACCAAAATCCCTTTATTCTTTAAGGTCACCGTTTTTTTTTTTCAATCTCTCTCCATACACGCTTGAATTGCAGTCTGTCATCTATAACTTTTCTTTATCTTCTCTCATTTTTGTTGGTCTTTTGTCTTTTGTTTTGAGCCAGTTTCAGGCAGACCACCCATTACCAGTTAATAAAAAGATAACTTTGCTCCAAATGAACGTCAAGGAAAGGGAGAGAATAGGGAGAGGGAGAGGAAATCAAAGAGGAAGAGGGAGAGGAAATCGAAGAGCGAGAGGGAGATGGAGAGGGGGAGGGAGAGGGAGAGGAAAAGGGGAAAATACTAGTAATAGTAACAATAACAAAAACGGTAATAATAATGTTTTTACTCACATGCTAGAGTTAATGGATAATGTCCTTCAACTTGTTCAAAATGTACAAGTAAAAAATGTAAAATGGAACCTTCCAGGAATTCCCCAACATAGGAAGAAACCCTGAATGAAACCACCAAAAATACAATAAAAAAAATAATGAAAAAAGGAAACAGCAAGGCAACTGCCAGATTCTACTTATTTTTTTTGTTGCCTACAACAGATTTTCAAACATTTCATGCCTAATCAAATTGATAACAAACTTTACAGAATCTTTACCAAATTTATGCAAAAGTTCACCAAAGCTTTTTTCACCAAAAAACCCTAAAAAACCCATCATAAGCATAAGTAATTGAGGAGTTTGTCAAACAAAAAACCGCAAAACCCGTTTAAAGCATTTTATACATATTCATATATTTTGCAAATTCTACATAAAATTTCGCAAAATCCATACAAAATATTGTGATACAACATTTTGCAAATTAGTTGTTACTTATGAAGGATTACGGGATTGAGAATTTTGTCACATCAGTGAGATTATGAAAGATTACACGTGCGGTATTATAAATAACATTTGCGAGAAAACACAAGTTTAATATCACGAGACATTATCTGAGATCATTTAGATTATTATTATTGTTTAGGTGAATATACGCAATTATGACAGAAATTTACATTATTATTATGATAACTAGAAGATATTATGAGAAAAGGTTAACATCATTACTGTGAGACAATACTTGAATTCATATAAGACATTCTGGGATAATCTTCATCCAGATACTCCTTGTGAAGAATTATAGAAAACCGTTTAAGATAATCATTATTCAACATTCTGAGAGGTAATTAAGATTATCCGCAAGAAATTTTATGAGAGATAATTAAGTTAGTGTAAAAAAAAAAAAAAAAAATAGAGATGGTTAAAATAATCACCATTATGAGAGGTAATTAAAGATTATGAGAAAAAAAAATCATGAGAGATAATTAAGATTTTGAGAAATAAACTTTATCAGAGATAATTAATTTCATGTAGAAAAAAAAGAAATAGAGATGGCAAAAAAATGTGAATGATAACCATTATGAGGGACAATAAGATTATGAAAAAGAAATTTTATGAGAGATAATTGAGATTGTAAATGATACCTGTTTTGGGAGATATAGGAAAAAATACCCCATACCTAGAGAGTCCTTTCCCATTGGCTGGCTCCAAAATTCCAGAGACACTAAAATATTCACACACTTTTTGAGGAAACCTAAAACGTCCAATGGAAAAAAAAAGTAGAACACAAAGACACACCCAAAAAAAATATGAGACATTATTAACCCAAAAAAAACAAAAAGCACGAAAATATTCACAAAATGTACTATTTTCTTCTACAAAGGGAAAATTTACAAAATGAGCAAGATTTTCATAAAATGCACAAATATAGGAAACCTGCCAACACATCCTCTCCAAACGAGCTCTTAACTGTTTTTTCCTAGTCAAGAAAACTGCACACAGTCAAATTGAAAAATTCGTCAAAATGAAAACTTTTCCTAGGTCAACCCAGGTCAGCACTGTTTAAACCTCTTTAACTTTGGTCAAACTAAAGTAAATTTTGGTCGACTCTGGTCAAACTTCGTAAAGTTTTTTGCAAGTCTGGTCAAAAACAGTCATTATTTTTTGCAACATTGGTCAAATTTGGTCAAGTTAGATCATCTTTGGTCTTGAAACTTACCATGGCACAAGAGCCGCGAGAATCCGTACACAACTTCCAATAACGTTCACATCGGGTTGGGGGAGTAGAAGGAGAGATTGGAGGATGGAACTCAGTGATCTCACTACATCAATTCTGTCCCAAAACATCCGTCACTTTTTTAACAAATGAAAAGCCTCATTGGAAAAAAAAAAGTGACATTTATGTCCTTGGTTAGGTAAAAACAAAAAACTGACCTTAAATTTGAAAAGAATTATACCTTTGGTCCGATAATAACAATAACCTGACCTTAAATCTGGATACAATTTTGTCCTCGGTTCCATAGCAACAATAATATGACCTTAAATTGAGAGAAAATTATGTCGTTTGTTCGATAATAACAACAATCGAACCTTTTCGATAATAACAATAACCTGACCTTAAACTTGGATAGAATTTTGTCTTCGGTTCGATAGCAGCAATAATATGACCTTAAATTTAATAAAAGTATGTCCTTGATTCGATAATAACAATAATCTGACCTTAAATTTGGATCCATGCGACCTTCCCTTCGGGCAGCTTCTATGGCGTGAGAATTGTCCAAATTTAAAAGAGATTCCAAAATCACCTAACCCCAGTCAACATTACGACCAAAAACCCCATTATTGATATCTGATTATTATTAACACACATCGATTTTAAAAACTCGAAGACATCAATTTCATTCCATACATTGTCATATATTTCACCATTTCTCGTCACAAAAAAAAAATTGCCTGTCCTTTTGTTGAGATTGTTGTAACCTCCCTCTCTTCCCCCATTACCTCCCGCATCCCTCCCCCTCCCCTCCCCCTCCCCCCCTACCCTCCCCCCTTCCGCCCTCTTCCCCTTCCTCTTCCCTCTCCCTCCCCCTCGCCCTCTCCCTCTGCGTGGCCCTTTCCCTCTCCCTCCCTTTCTCACAAATTTGACAAAGTATCCACTCAGGAAAAGGTTAATCATGTAAATAATAATAAAAAAAAAGCAGAAATAAAATCTGAAGTTTGCATATGGAAAATGTCTCAAAAAGAGTAAAACAAAACACCGGAGAAAATCAAAATAAACATAAACATAAACATAAAAGTATTAATAATAATAATAGCAATCACAACAACGAAAACAAACATCAATAACAATGATAATAATAAAAAGTAATAGAAACAATAATAATAACTACTACAAAAACAAGAACAACTTAAAATAAGATAACAAAAACAGTCTTATTCACCTGTTTGGAAGCAATAATTCGGTCCAGAAGTTCTAAAAAAGCTTCCACTTCCCTCCACCCCTCACTATTCCGAGCTTGTGAGAGAGACAAACTTTCCCCTCTCAATAGGAGAACAAGAAGAGCTGAATGAGAACACTGAAAAATTCTCCAAAAACAAAGAAACAAAAAGGATAAGAAAAGGAAATAAACAAAAGGGGATGGAAGAATGTGAAACAAGAAAATTAGGTACACCACACCGATAATGGTGTGGAACATGATTAGCCGTTTTTTGAATTGTGGCTCATTTAACAGATTCAACCAACTTTTTCACCTAACCCCCTCCCTATTTCTCTTCCAAATCTCAAAATTTTCTTCAAAAAAGAAAAAACAAAAAAAAAAAAAGCCTTACCCCGAAAAACATACAAAAACAATGGACAAAAACCATCCCAAAAAAGCCTCTGGGACAAAGAAAAGACTATCCCACAACAAAGAAAAGTCTCACTTCAGAAAATAGATATATATATATATATATATATATATATATATATATATATATATATATATACATATTATCTATAGAATAGAATTCTCATTTTCTCTCCCCTTTTTTTGTGTTTTCTTTCCAGCACTCACATCCCATTGAACCAAAACTTGATATTGGTCCAAAACTCGAATAACCTTCCCAGTCGTCCCTGGTGGTATATAAAGCCCCGGAGAATCCGGTATTTGAAATACGGAAGAAGATCGAATTGTAGGAAAAGAAACTGAAGAATTATTCGGTGGCAAAAAAGTATTTCTGTATGGAGTGGCAATGTTGACGTTTTTGTACAGGAAATCGTAACTAAATAAAACATAAAAACAACAACAACAATGAAAAAATATAAGGGGACATCTGAAAGTGGGAGGAATTATAGTGAAGAATGAACATCAGTTGCAAAAGTAAAAATAAGAGAAAAATGAATAAAAAAATAAAAGAAAAGAAAAGAAAAAGGCTTCCAAGAGCTGGCATCAGAAGTGGACCGTGATTTTCATAACGGACAACCTTATATGAGTTTATTATGTATTTTACTTATTTGTATGGTCTTTTATCATAACTTTATGGCAAAGTCATAAAATTATACTTAATACAAAACGTGAAATAATGCACCACTTGATCTCACAACATCAAGCTTGAACTAGAAGCTTGAAGTAAATAGTGCGCCTAAAAAAAATAATTGTGCAAAGTTAAAAAATTGTAAGATGGAAAAAAATGTTGTAAGACATTAAAAGTTTGTAGACCAAAACATTTGTAAGAGTAGAAGCTTGTGAACTCAAAATTTTGTAAGCTTAAAGATTGTGTATTCTTTAAGTTTGTAACTTTAGATTCTTAAATGTGCTTATACAGCTTAAGGTACGTGAAGATTTTGCTAGTCAATTAGATCTCGCTGAGTACTTTCTAGTTCCCTTTTCCGTTTAAAGATGGACCAAAGCTTACATGTTAACCCATTTCTTTTTCTTTTTCTCTTTTCTTCTTTTTTAATAACCGTGTACTTTTCTTTTTCTTCTACTTTTTTTTTCTTGGGAATGATGAACAGAAACTTACACACACTCTGTTGGCCACGAGCCTTCACAAATTGAGGCTAAAAGACGAATTAGTGGAATAGTACAAAAGGGGAATTGATCTCGTAAAGTAGAAAGCAGGTTTCGGATGGGATCATCGAGAGCAATTTCTCGATCCCAAAGTTCTGAGCATAAAACCTCCTGAAAAAAAAAAAAAAAATGGGAACATTCTACCTCAAATAGATAAGTACTAACTTTGATAAAAGAAAACTATTCTTGGGTCTTGGGTTTTGCCTAAGATGTTTGATTTTTGAAATTTGATTTTGCTTTCAAAATTTTTTTTGAACGTTACTTATTAGGACCATGTTTCTCGGAATCTATGCAACCACAGGAGAGATTCATTGTGAACCTTGACTAAAAAAATTATTAAATATTCACCAGAAACAATGTCATTTTTCTTTTAGTTTTTCAAATATCTAATCCTTGGCCAAAGGCTCATAATTGCTATGAGCTCAAATGTATTTGAAGAAGAACTCATTCTATTTCGGCAACATGCTTAAGACATTTGATTGCAAAAAAATCAAATAAAAGTCTCAAGTTCACCAGATTCAACTGAAATTCACAACAAAATGTTCATCTTAACTTAATACACAAATCGAAACACATGTGTGACATAAAACGTATCCCAGGCTATTTGATTTCAAAAAACCCAAATCTATGTGGAGTTTCTTAGGCTATTTTCAAGGTATATTAGACTTTAATTATTCTGAAAAAAATAACCATCGTAGGTTTTTAGATTTTCCGTCTATGTTTGACTAAAAAAAAACAGGAATTTAGTAACTAGCTATTCTCTATTAAATGACATACGTGGTAGAATCTATTATAGCATAATCTCCATATTATTGTGACAAGTCAATAAAATAGGGTGAACAACAGCATTGTGAGAAAGGACAAAAGAGAGACAAGAGAGGGAGAGAGAGAGGGAGAGGAAGAAAGGGAAAACGAGAGAAAGGGAGGGAGAAACAGGGAGAAAACGAGGAGAGGGAGAGGAGAGGGGAGAGGAGAGGAAGGGAGAGGGCGGAAGAGAGGGAGGGATATATTTCCTATCTGAGTGAATCACATATATTCAATTAGTCTCACCTGACCGCGAAAAATTTCACTCAAAATGGTGACTAGTCTCAGGAGACCTTCAGCCTCCATCTGATATCATGGGCACAAAAAAAAAGGAGAAAGAGAAGAAACCTAACGAAGTTGAGACAACCAGTGAAAACTGTTATTGTCATCATAGGCAATACATTGATGAAGAGGAGAAAGAACATAAAGAAAAAGAGAGAGCGTAGAGATTATGAGAATTACAGAACAAGAAAGGGAGCAAAGAGAAAATGAGCAAATACCTGTCCAACAAAATCGTATGCCGCAAGAAGACCCGCCATAAGGGATTTTAAAACACTTTTGTAGCCCCCAACTCTAGTCTGTTTTCCGCAAAATGGATAAAGAAAACAAAGAACAAACAAAAGAATGGAGTAAATGACAGCATTATTCAGCTGCAGGAAATAAGATTCAAGATAAAATCAGCATCGAGGGAAAAAGAAGAAATGGGAAAAGTAAAGGCATTACCAATGTCAGGTACAATAAACAAGGTAACCAAAAATTCTGACACAAAGATGGAGAAAAGAGAGAAACAGAGCAAGAGAGGGAAAGAGAAAAGAGAAGAAATATGTACTCCTGAGTGTCTTTCATGGCCATGAAGCCATCGACACAGTGACCGACGCAAGAGGGCTAAAGAGTGAGAGAGACGGAGAGAGAGAGAGAGAGAGAGAGAGAGAGAGAGAGAGAGAGAGAGAGAGAGAGAGAGAACAATTACCTCGTCTTCTAGCAGAGATTGGTCGCATAAGATGGAGTGGAGGTAGTCAAAGGCACCCCCCTCATATGCTCGCTGCATGTGTTGACTGTGGTCCACCATGATCTTAACCAAAAAGACAAAAAGTTAACAAAACAGAACAAATACTATTAAGTACACTGTTCACCATTATTAGTACGGGATTTTCCGAGCAAGTGTTGGAATTTGTTACGAATGATAATTGGTGTAAATTCTCCTGGACAAATGCAGTTCACACGCACTCATGTTTTGTAGTATGAAAAATTCAACTAATTTACCTCAAAAAACCAATTGCATGGCATTGTTCATAAAGAATGTGGATCACACTAATTTTAGCGAATGCTGTAGTGGTGAAACGATTCATCACTTGCAGAAAGAATGACTTTCTATACTGTTTTTGTTTCGAAGAAGGAATTTATACCACATCATTGTAAGGTCATCATACAAATCAGATTTGAAAGATATCATGTACTTTACTTCCCCCCACCCCTCCCTCCCTCCCTCCCCCCCCCCCCTCCCTCCCCCTCATCTCCCTCCCTCCTCCTCCCTCCCCCTCCTGATCCTATCATTTCTATCCTTTACCTTTGTACATAACCCAAGACTGTCCATCTGCCTCCCACCTTCCTCTTCTCCTTTTCCCCTCCCTCTCCCCTCTCTTCCCTTACCTGTGTTGGATTCTGCCCCGGCAGCGTGGTCACGAGGCAGGTGAATACCGCCCATGCGAGGAGAATGGGAGCATATTCGGGAGCTTCGGAGGGATCCATTTTTTTCATAATTTCGTCCAGTTTCCATAATTCATCCACGGTAAACGAATGTACGCCTGACCTAAACGTCAAAAAATAAGGAAAAATACAAAAAAAAGTGCTATCATAACAAATAGAGTGGAATTTCTTGGTGCCGGTTTGTAAATGGTAACTGCTGAAAGACATTCTCTCTATCTACATGTATAATGCGGATTTTACATATATGCAAAGGAGACTAGAAGTAGAACAGGTGATGTAATGCATAAGTACATCAAGAGTAGGAAAAAAGCAAGACTTGTCGGAGTGAGCAGAGAGAGCGGCAGAGAGAGTAAAGCGATGACAAGAGTATAGAGGGGAGAGTAATGGTAGTAGTGCAGAGAGAGTGGTAGTGTAGTAGGAGAGTGATATAAAAGTTACAATAGAGTAACTTCTGCATCGATTTTCACCAGCATTTTAACATAGGTAGTTTCAAAAATAACTAAAAATGGTGTTAAAATAAACTCACGTGAAACTCTTCCCTTGTTGGATCATAACCAAAACATTTTCTACGTTTAGGCTTTCGAGAAGGACACAAACTGCTCGATGTTTGACTTGTTGTATGGTTTGTTTTGCTTTCTCTGTGACTGCAAGCCTTCCAATCGAAGGGAACAAATCGCGAGCTCCAAATACATGAACCTGAAACATACAAAACTCAATTTCCATATGTTAATAGATGATAAACATCTTCCTTTTTTTGTTCTTGGGAAACAGTTTGGCTTTTTTTTTTTTTTAGTAAGGACAAGAGGCACTTTATTAAAGGTTTTCAAAAACTGCAAATTAGGTTTGCATTACTTCATCCAGAGTTCAAACGTCTTAGACAATAAAAATTAGTCGTTCCTGTATTTCGCCAATATTGCTGATTTACAACAAAAAAAAAGGTACCTACATCAAATTATGACTGATTTCCAGACTTTTCTTGACAATGAACAGCTTCAAACACCGAATACAGAATTTACATGTATTGATTATTTTCCAATACATCCTCACAAATTACTTTGTCTCATCTATTCTCCAGGTTCACCATTTCGGTTAAAATAATTTTCAGGGTTGTTCATGGAAGTTTGAGCTTAGGAGTACCTATGGAGAAAAAGATTTTAGAATGGAGCGGTCCAAAAAAGCCCAAAAAAGTAGAAAGGCAGTATCTTACCCTGAAGAGTTCGAGTAATGTTTGAAATTGGGACCCCACACAATCGATCTCGTAATACAAGAGAAAAAGAATATCAAAAAGTAATAAAAGTTCGACACATCGTTCCTCAATCCAAAGACTCATGGCTGGTCTCTCCTGCAAACGTCTCCTTAATTCCTCTGTTAAAATTGATGTCAAAACCCCTAGGAGAAAATTTCGATGTTAAATGTTAAATTTTTACACTCTCTATGTGTAAGTTCTATGTTTTTATGTGGCTTTTGCATTCACATTTTTAGCAATGAAAACAGGATACATACTTTTGCTCTCTTTATTTAAAAGTAGACTCAATCTTTGAAAATAGTCAAACCTTGAGTGAACTATGACTAAGGTGCCCTGAGACACCTCAAAAAAGTCAACCCACCATGAAATATTCCCAAAAATGATAACAAACACTGAGTTTTCTCTTATGAAAAAAAAACAACTGAGCATGATCATGTTTTCTGCAAATTAAAATACCACAGTTGTCACATCCAGCAAATTTCAATCATCTTTGATGAAAAATGAATACTTATAAATTGAAATACGTTCACAGAAAGTGACAGAGCTCCTCTATCCAAAGCTTCAAACAAAACTTACCAAAAGAACAGGAGGAGTTTCTCCTAATTGTTGCGTAAGTAAAGAAATATTATTCGAGAGTCCCTTCTGGCAAATTTGACTGGCCTCTTTTCGAACTGCTTCATCAACTGAACCAGATACGAGCTCTTCAGCCTCTGAAATTGACTTAAAAAAAAAAAAAAAAAAACAGAAAGCAAAGAAAGAATACCAAAATTAGCAGATTCCACAACATCCTCGTTACTCATTTCACCATCATTACTAGTCTTCAAAAATTACCTGAGTTTTACACAGATACACGCGTTGTACTGAATAGTCTTACTTTGCCTTAATGAACATTTAGGCTTGCTTTAGTTCACAAAAAGTCTGGGCCACACTAATGGTGGTGGTGGTGGTTTAGTGTACGTACAATAGTACAGGTAGTCATAATCTCAACCTGAAATCGTAAACTTTTTTAATATTCCCCTGGTTGAAAAAAAGCATACATTGAAGCTTTTTTCTTTAGCTGAAAATTATGAGTTCTGAGTTTCGATTTCTAACTTCTGAATTCCAATTTCCGATTGAATTTCTGATTTCTGGTTACCTACTAAAAAGTTCCTTCAAAGAAAGCCCAAGTGTAAGAATGGTTTACGGAATTTGCAACAATGGGTTGAGTGAAACCTGGCTAAGAACCATGACAAAACCCAATATAATCAAGATAAATTTAAGTTTTTGAGAACATATGAATCCCAAACATGGTTATAACGGAAGATAAGCGCTTCATTGCCTCCAGAAAAGGGATAAACCCCTAGAAGGTTTTGAACAAGAGAACATTCTTTCTGGGACAAAAAATGATTTGTTGCATAACTACCCAAGATGAAACATGTGCCTCACCCTTTAAAGTCAACAAAGTCCTGACACACTTGAGAAGATACTGTCTCTCCAGATAGTATTGAGCTGACACCTGTCACCCTCAACAACTTTACACCCCATATAAGCTTCCTGAACACTTCATTTTTTCTGCTACTCCAACAAAACCAAAACTACCATTGTACACGTGCAGGGTTCTTCATACGCCGGAGGATTTAAAATTTATGGCTAGGTGGTGCCAAGCTATAGATTGTCGAATTAAGTTTGTTGGCATCACCTAACCTACATTATGTAAGGTTGTGATATCATATAACCAACAATGTGTAGGTTTAGAGCATCACATATACTACGTGATGTAAGGTTGTAACATCACAAACCCACATTTTCCAAGTAGTGGCATCACATACAGTACATTATGTAAGGTTGTGACATCACATAACATACACTTTCTAAGTTTGTAGCATCATAAAAACTACAGTGTGTATGATTACAGCATCACATAACCTACATATTGTAAACTTCTAGCATCACATAGACAACATTTTCTAAGTTTGTAGCATCATACAGACTACAATATGTAAGGTTGCAGGATCACATAACCTAGACTTCTAAGGTTTTAGCATCACTTAGACTATTTTGTAAGGTTGTAGCATCATAAAGACTATGTTATGCAAGGTTTGTAGCATCACACAATCCACATTTTGAATATAGCATGGACTTTGTAAGGTCACCGCATCACTTAACCTACAATTTGTGAGGTTGTAGCATTGCCTAGACTAAATTTTGTGAGATTGTATAATCACATAACGTACATATTGAAAGATCGCCGCATCACGTAGACTACATTTGGTAAAGGTCTAGCATCACATCGACTATATTATGTAGAGTTGTAGCATGAAATAACCTACATTTTGTAAGGTTGCGGCATTCAAATGCAGCTTTGTCCCGCCTCCCTGTGAAGCACCAAGCGTTCGTTCCACAAGGATGTAACTTTGCACTTCATCCAGATTCTGGCAAATCATCAACATCATGAGTTTTAGTCGGTTTACGCTATTTTATTTCACTTGCTGTCACATATGACATCATTACTTTCTGCATTTCGTTTCATCCAATGAAGTACTCCCTCCCTCCCTCCCTCCCTCCCTCCCTCCAACTTCCTTCAAACATACAAGGCCCCTGCTTGAAAAACTTTACTCAGACTAAGCCCCCCTTGTAACAGACAGGTTAAAATGAAGAAAATTCTAACTGAGCTGATGTCACAGATATCTTGTTTCTGTACATCGCGTTTTCTTCCTGTAATTACTGTCGATACTTGTTTTTCAATAGACCGTACATAGAGTTGAGTTTCCTTGTGTGCCTTTCATTTCATGCAATTGCTGACATTGCTTGATTTTGCATGCATATCTTCATGGTCTACAATCTAACCTCAATCCTGCATCTACCATTCACAAATTCACCTCTAAGTACATGACAACTCTAGGCTGTTTCCTTAAATGATCAGTTGTTACTTTATCTGCCTCTCCCCACTAGCCTCTCCCTCAAACTTTCACATCCAACATGGAACAAAGACCACGAGTACAAATACATCACATATCTTATTCAAAAGGCGGAATTGTGAAAAACCCTTGCTTCACAAGGCTTTGATAAAACTTCACATCCTTTTGTCACACCCATTCACAGTCGAGACAAGACACTGGTTGATCCTAGGTTCAAACTTACCAATTGAGCACTTGCTTCCAGAGCCACCTTTTTTAGCCTCTCTTGAACACAAAGCTGGAATTTGCCCACTTCTATATTTGTTGAATTTAGAGCTGATTTAGAGGAAGGGTTTGGGGCTTTAAATCTAGTTAGAGTTTCCAATAACCAAAAACGCGACTCCTCCAATTGTTGGGCCTGCATTACAGTTCAAAACAAACGCCTTGCAAATTTTAATTTTTAACCTAAAAATGACAATAACGGTGATAACGGTGATGGAAAATGATGACAAGTAATAATGAAAGTGATGCAGACTCTAGACCAAATTTGAAGACTAATTAAATAAACGTCTTGCAACCCTTTCCTTTACAAAATTGTTTTCAAAACATATCACAAATTCTTTCTTCCAGTGCCACAACTTATTTTCAAACATCTTTTTGCAATCTGTAGTTCTAAACTGTTTGCTTGTTTCAATCCTCTGCTTACTTCCTTTTTTTTCTTCTTCTAAAAATTTATTTTTTTCCGCAGAATTTGCTTCCACTGTATTTTTCCAGATATCTCAGAACCTATTTGTCCGTCATACCATTTCTTTTTCGAAAAATTTCTTCAAAAAAAAAACTTTAAAAACTAACCTAAAAGGGTCATACTCTTTTAGCATTTTAAAGTATAATTTTCTCCACAACCGTTATCTTATTCTAAACTTACGCTTTTTCAAATTCCTGAAAAAATCGTCTTATACCTTTGAATCCACTTCTTTATGATCAACATTCAAGTATTCTGACATTTCAATTTGCAACACTTCACCTGTCATTTAAAATGGTTTGCTTCTTGCTTCTTGCTAAACCTGGTGACTTCTTGCAAATACCTTCTTTCACTCAAACCTCTTCCTTTAATATTTGCAGAACAAAAAAAGAGGGAGGGGAAACAGAAAGGAAAAGAAAAACAGAACCAACATCTCATCGAATGAAAAAATTACAAGAAGACCACCCTTACCAAGTCTTTATCTCCTCCCTCTTCTTCTCTCCATGAATCAGCCGTATTGAGAGATGAAAGCCGCCTTTCCAGTTCCCCAAAAGACTCCCAGTACAGCTCTGCATTCACACGTGTGACCGCCGAGTTCGCTGCCGCAGACGGGATGGCCATTGGCTTCGCTTCACACGTGTGCGCAGGAACAGCGGTGCTTTGTGGCGAGCTTGCGTGCGCGGATCCCTACACACAACACAGGCGTCCAACAGTCCGCCCGGCAGCCTAGCTCCAGCAGACCGGCAGGCCAGCAGGAGTCTGCGGACACTACAGAATTTGCTTCGGACACGCTGATCAAACTTTCCCGTTCAGTTTCTGTACTTCAACAGGCTGTAGCCGTCAGGATTTCAATGACTACAGTACAGGCCGTTCCCATTTTCTGACGGACGCCCTCAACTCGGAAAAAACGAATTGTGAACGACTCCATACACTTAATATACTTAGTACCGTCTAGTATGATCGTTTGTAAAATGACAGTAGGCTTAAATGTACCGCAAACCCTGGGGTGTTACCCTAGTTGTCCTTTTCGTACGAATTTCGACTTTTTTACGATTTTTACGTAGTATTCGTTACTTTCGTACCGTTCGTTAGTTTTCGCTGTACGATGTACCAAAAAGTACGGAACCCATCCACTTAACCCTAAAAAATCCTTAAAAATTTACCGGAATGTACAAAATGCACGGGAAGTACCCTAAACACCCTAAATTCCCCCCTTCAATAAACCTAAAAGTACTGAAATATACGGACGTTGTACGTAGATGTACAAAAGATGTAAGTCCGTATAACTGAAATATACAAAAACGTACGAAAGTTTACCCTAAAACACTCAAAATAATAACCGTCAAAAGTACGAAAATATACGGACAGTGTACGCAAATAAACGAATAAAAGCTGGCTGTTTAACAGAAATATATGATAATGCACGAGAATGTACCTTAAATTCCTCAAACCCCTCTTAATAACCCTAAAAGTACTGAAATGTACGAAGACAGTACGCAAATGTACGAAAAAGTACGGGTACGTAATCAGGTACACATTTTATAACATTTTTTTCATCGTTAAATGCGTATCGTGCGTAGTATTTGCGCGTTCGTTTCGTGCGAATTATGCGCACGGGAAAACTATGGGTGTTACGAATTATAGCGACGGAAGACTACTCCTTGAATCGTTATTAGCGTTAAGAAGTTACTACATACTACACCGCCAATCGCTATTAGCGTTGTGTACGCTAATCCCGTCCCGCTTTTTTTTTGTTTTATTCTCAAATAGCGTAGTTTATTCTATTTTTTTCTTTATTCTATTTAGGGTTACATTCAGTACGTTGACTCTTAAATAGAGTGGTGTACGGTCATTGTCAGACCGTACATAAATGTACCTTTTTAAGTTAAAAATAACAAAAAATTTAGTAACCGGGACGCATGAGAACGTCGTTCTAAAAGAACCAGGTAGAAAAAATCCCCGCATAATCTGCCCCTCTCCTGAATGTACAATAATTTGTCGATTTTGGAAACAATTAGTGTAGGCATGTTTACGCTATTTTTCTAAATTACATAATCTTAGATATGATTTTTCTCAATTCTTAATAGCGTAACACGTTATTCGCTGAACCACACGCAATAGTGATGCGTAAAAATAATTAGCGCTATTAACCTTCATTTGGATTTTTCAAGATTTCGAAAAAAATAAATTATTCTAATTGATCCACAACGTTGTTTGGGAACAACGGATCTGCCATCAGGATCTTCACAGTAAAATACCTAGTTGTTCAATACGCGCGTTTTTTTCCTTTTTTCCAGTTTCCACGTATTGTACGTGACTTTTCAAAAAATCGCAAAAAAACGACTACTGTAAACTGAAACTGAATTGTACGGCAAACTATAAAAAAATTACGGTAACTGTTATATGTTTTACAAGAACTGTACAGTACACCGCCAATCGTTATTAGCGTTGTGTACGCTAATTCCGTCCCGCTTTTTTTATTTTATTCTCAAATAGAATTATCCACACTATTTAAAAAAAACCCTAATTCCTAATTAGAATAGACGATTTCTTCGAAATTTTCAAATTCCCAATCAGCATAAACCACTCTAGTTATTCGTATACGCTAAAAAAACTTACACGCTAATAACGAGTAGCGGTGTAGTTGACGAAAAGATTCGATGCACGTTTTCGTACTTTCTGTTCAGTAAACTGAACAGAATGTACACGGAATGTACGGGAAAATATCGTGACGTCTACGGACATTTCCAAAAGAGACGTTGCGGCGTCACACTATTTGAGCGCCATAAGTTCAAAATGTGTAAGGGCGTCTTTTTTTTTTTTAAGTTGCATGCTCTCGGAGAGGTAGAGAGAGAAGGCCATGGTTGCCTGTGAACGACAGTTATTATGACAAAAAATTGGCGTCTCGCAAGAATTGAACCCGCGTCGATATCCATTGATAAACTTGTCCTTAAACAGTTGATGTATATTTTGCGAAACATATGTGAGGTATGATGATATTTTAAATATATTTTTATTTTTACCACTCATTTAACGGAAAGCGTACAAACTGCGGTACATGCTCAATTCATTTTTTTTAACATGTACGAATTTGTACGGAAAAATTCATTAACGTTTTTTACGATTTTTTCAAATCGACCTCTCCAGTTTCTACGTATTGTACGGGCGTTCGAATCGTGCGTAGAATACATTTTGAACAACTATGGTAAAATAGGTAAAATCACAAAATCTGACAAATCGTACACCGTCGCGTCCTTTAACTCTAATTTATTCATAACTCTAATTTGGGGTTTTTCCCTATAATTAGGGTGGCGTTCCATCAGACGAAAAGTGAGGTTGTTTACAGAAATCGGGGCCACTCCGTACTAAGCCGTACCTCTTATTTTGTTTTTATAGGCGAACAACATTACTGAGAATCTTGCCACAATTCTCCAAAGGTATGGGAGGCAACAACGACCGTTGGATTTTTTTTCGCCAAGCATTCGCTTCGAAAGTTTCTGTACCACCATTTACAAAAAATTTGAGCCACGACACGTTGGATAATGAACATACGTGTCAAGACGGCAACCAACGGAAATCGAAAAATTTCGCACATGATGCATCCATTCAAAATTCCTAACCGAAATCACAAAAGTAATCTCGTAACCAACTTTTGTCACGCTATGTTTGTTAGCGCCCATTTGTCACACTATTTGTCATTCGTCATGCGAAAAAACATAAAAGTCAAAAACCCTAAAAAAAATTGAGCTACTGTAGTATCTGACAAGGCGTCTGAAAAGAGTACAAAAACTATGTCGTAAGATGACCTGGTCCACCCGTACATGGTACGCAAATGAAGATTTCAAGTTGAAGTTGGTCGGTGATAAAAATATTTGACGATTTTTAATATACCATCTTATCTTACGTGGTACCGTTCAATTTTGAGCACGTGGATTACAGACTCCGCGCGATAGAACATCGTTCAAAATGTAGCATCATGTAATGTTCGCCGTACGATTGCATAATTTTCTGATGTAACGCCACCCTTAATACGCGATCAATATGTTTCCACTAAAATAGGTACGATCTCATTCTTCATTTTACTCTAAGCGCAGTTTTACGTGCGATCGCGATTATTTTAATCCATAATTCGTACTTTTATACTTAAAAAGTACCATTTTGTACAGACTGGCACGTCCGTAGACCACACTATTCAATAAAATTATAAATTATAAGTATTAACGCTAATTAACCAGAACCTTAATTAACGTCAACAAAAATTAGTGTTATTAATTTTATTTCAGGAAAAACCGTAAACAATTGAGGGCGCCGATATATCATTGAGAACGCTAATAATGATTCAAGGTGTACAGTCTAGTGCAGTCCTCTACGTTACAGAACAGTTCACCATCTACCTATTAGGGTTAGTATCAATTGGTTTTTTCTTAGCGCCAATTCTTTAAACGATTCAAAATCAGCCACGTAGTTCGAAACTGAACTAGAATTGAGAGCACTATATAAACCTCACACTAATAATTTATTCACTGTCGACAACTATTATGTCGTGTAATTAGTATTGTGTATCGTTAAAAAACTTATCGCGGTAAAAATGATACGGATAGTTATCGGTTATCGAACGATAAGGGGTTCTGATATATCGCTCTGAGACCAGCAAATTCCTTATCGGCGATAAATGGAAAAAAATATAGTACGATACATAATAGTACTTTATATTACATTGTATTAAGTTATTCATATTATATAGCGTGGCATGCCACGTATGACAATTTGTTCCGTACTCTGTTTAACGTAATAACGTGAGTTTAATAAGATGGAACAAATCGTACAACTATATTGTATAAACAGTACAATTATTGCCGATTGTAACCAAACCGTTGTTATCGCGGTAAAAAATCGATAATATCGGTTTCTATCGTGATAACACCGGTACCGATGTATTGTGCCAATATATCGATTATCAGTGAGGCGAAAAAAGGGCCATATTGATTACCAACAAATAACTACCGATACACGACACTACTTGTAATATACAACATATACTACGGTACTGTAGTGTAGTCTATCAAGAAAATTCATATCGCGATAAATTCGATATTCACGATGGCAACTATCTAGAGGTATGGGGGCCCGCTAGATCACTCTGGGACCAACAACAATCATCGCGATATATTAGGTGGGAAGTGAGAGTCCGTACAATTGTAGTACAGACATAATACATGACCGTATGTCCGGTTTTCACTTCGATACCGCCGATGGAAACATCCTACCTTTTCATCGCAAATGCACGAAAAAAAATGAGTTTGAAGGTCGAAAAAAAATGGTGTTATGTATAGGTAGCCATTTGTCGATGATTGATATGTCATTTTTCATGGCCTGACAGTAATCAATGTATAAGTACAACATATCGTTGTAGGGGTTATAGCGATAAAACATTTCACCGCGATAACATCGACTTGATAAGTATCGCCGATAAATATGCTGTTCATATTGTACAATTGTATCGTTTAAACCGTTTTATTGAATTCCTGTTCTTACGTTTTACGTTATATAGAGTACGGAAGAAATTTCCATGTGTGGCATGCCACGCTATGTACAGTGAAAAAAAATATACAATATATTACAAAGTACTATTATATAGCGTACTATATTTTTCCACTTATCGCCGATAAGGAATATGTTGATCTCGGAGCGGTATATCGAGACCCCTCACCTTTCAATAATGGATAACTATCGATTAAGTTTCTTACCGATACACAACACGAGATAAAAGCATCATCGCTAGTGTTGTGTATCGGGGGTAAAGTTATTGCGATAAATCCGATATTCGATGTATCGAATATCAGATGGTCAAAGGGCTCGATATATCGCTCCTCAAAAATTATAGCGAGATATCTGGTAAGAGTTGGGGGTCCATACAAATTTAGTGCGGTAAATAGTATCTCCTTAGCGCGCGCCACATGGGGGATTTTTTTTTTACCATCGTCGAGGGTCGCATCGGTACCCGAACTGTACTGACCGCCCACGTCGGATCCGAACGATTCAAAACCAAATTTTGAGGGCCGCCGATTCGGCGGTGATTCAAAAAATAAAACATCTGGAACGCGTATCGGTACCGGGAACAATATAGGAGAGCGTGACATAACCCGCCGATTTCGTGTTCAGATTTAAAAAAATGTCGGATTCGGGTAATTCGAATTGACTTTTACACCCTTCCCAACGCCGAGGTCGCAAAGTCAAATTTTCATACCGAAACCGACCGTTTTTTTTTTCAAAATCTGAGTAACGACCTCGACGAGTTTTATACGCCCAAAATTGTTAACCGTTAACCGACCGTTTATGAAAAAATTAACCGATCTTGCGTTTTCGCGACTAACCGTCCCGTGAACCGAAAAAGTACAAAATTAATCAATGTACGACGGAATAAGCCAATAATTACGATTTGTTGCGTTCCCTTAGATTTGCGAAATGAATAGTGTTTCTACCGTGTCAGATTTGCGACGCTTTGTCGCGTTCCCTAAGATTTGCGAAATAAATAGTGTACTACACCGCCAATCGCTATTAGCGTTGTGTACGCTATTTCCGTCCCACTTTTTTTTATTATTATTCTCCATTAGTGTAGTTCATTCTATTTTTTTCTTTATTCTATTTAGGGTTATTTTCAGTACGTTATCTCTTAAATAGAGTGGTGTACGGTCAGTGTCAGACAGCACATAAATGTACCTTTTTAAGTTATAAAGTACAATAAATTAGTTTTAGTAACCGTGGACGCATGAGAATGTGCGTTCTAAAAAGGAAAAAAAACCAGGTCGTAAAAAATCCCATTCGCACATATTCGTCCGACAGCCGCGTTTCGACGGTGTGAATGTACGATTTGTGTACGATTTGCCAGATCTTGTACGGAGACCTATATTAGTGTAAGCATGTTTGCGGCCGACATTTTTTTTTTCAAAGATCCAAACTACCATAATCAAACAATTAGAATGTATGATTTTTTCCAGAATTTTCAAATTCTTAAATAGCGTACACCACTGTAATTATTATTATACGCTAATCAAACTTCTACGCTAATAGCGATTGGCGGTGTACTGTGTCAGATTTGCGACGCTTTGTCGCGTTGCCTAAGATTTGCGAAATGAATAGTGTACTACACCGTCGATCGTATTTAGCGTGTATGTTTTTTTTGTCTCTTAAAACATATTTTCTCCGTACATACATGTCGGTTTGTGAATCTGACGGTTGCGATTGAAAGGTTGTATTCTCAGCTTACGAATGGCGGTCTTAAATTGAAAATTGGACAAATATGTACGGAGATAAGATGTTTTCAGTGACGAAAAAAACATACACGCTAAATACGATCGACGGTGTACTGTGTCAGATTTGCGACGCTTTGTCGCGTTGCCTAAGATTTGCGAAATGAATAGTGTACTACCGTGTCAGATTTGCGACGCTTTGTCGCGTTCACTAAGATTTTCGAAATGAATAGTGTACTACCGTGTCAGTTTTGCGACGCTTTGTCGCGTTCCCTAAGATTTTCGAAATGAATAGTGTACTATCGTGTCAGATTTGCGACGCTTTGTCGCGTTCCCTTTGATTTTCAAAATAAATAGCTTACTACTGTACAGTACTGTACCGTGTCAGATTTGCGACGCTAATCATGATGTCACGTACTTCCACGATGCCAAAGAGTACAAAGTACAAGAATGTTGGATTATAGGGACAGTAAAAACTTTTCATTTTTTTTGGTTTTTTGGTTGACCGACCGTTTTTTTTTTCCTGGTGAATCAACCGACCGTAACCGCCCGACCCCCAAAATTTGGCAACCGAATCCGTTCCGGATCCGGCGCGGCGGTCGGTTAACGGTCGGTCACGGTTTCGGTTGACCGTTTGCGACCTCTGACTATAGTCGGCAATGCCATAGTTATTAGTGTTGTGTATCGGTAGCCATTTGTCGATATCCAATATGTACCTTCTTTTGACTTACCGATGATCAATTTATTAGTTTGACGTATCGATAAAGGAACCACAGCGTTAAAGACCGATATATGCGATACATTATCGATAAATACCGGGCTCATTAATCCTCGGCAATAACTAATATGGTTCAGACTGTATAATTGAACTTTGTACGAAAGCCATGACGTGCCATGCCATACTATGTAATGTTTAAAATAAAATACAATATAGTATGTACGCAAAATCTCGTACGGTCAACTATAGCACTGTACAGTAAAGAGCGACCAAGGTGACGGTGAACTGTAGACTGTACTGAAGACATGTACAAAAAACAGTTACAGCTAGGAAGATAGGCCGTTATATTCTTCCACGCCACACCAGTTGTTCCATCGCACGTTTGAACGAAACTGGAAGCCGTTAAACAGGCAACATGGAACGATTGCGTTTGGACATGATGACGTTATGTACGAAACTGCACTCCTCGGCAATGCCATCATTACCTTCCGGCAGACAAATAGTACGTAATCGAAAGATCGTACGTTCATGTGCAGAAAAGAGCGACCAAGGTAACGGGAAACTGAAGACCGTACAAGAAACATGTACAAATGACAGTTACAGTTAAAAAGAAAGTTTGTTCTATTCTTCTACGAAACTGTAAACTGCCAAAACCACATGTACAGAGATAGTTACAGGTAGAAAGATCGCTCGTTATATTCTTTTAAGACACCAGTGGTCCCTTCGCACGTTTGAAGGAATATATAATCTACTAAAATATCACCGTATACGTTGAAAGTCGTACGGAAAGGTACAATCCACATCTTCCTGCGTAAAATACGGTTCTTCGGGAAGATCGCTCGTCGGATTCGTTTTCCCCTCTCGGTCCAACGCCCTTCTATAGAGAAAGACGAATCGGCGGCTGCCGTATCGCCAACTCCCCTTTGGCAGCCTTCGCCCTCGCGACCCACACCTCCCTTCACCCAACATTGCCTCCGAGTGACGTGGCGAGCTCCGAGCCATGGCTGCCACCGCCATTACCTTCATATTTCTGGCCTTTGTGTGCCACGTGGCACTTATAGCGGGAACCTATACTGGACCCATGGCGCAGCAAGACAGTACGTTCTTCCCTCCTTTCACCCTCATTTCCCCTTTCATTTCCCTGTCCATTCCATGTTTTCACACGTGCGAAGGTTGGCACCATTCCTCTCCTATGACACGTGTGTCCGTACTTTCCGTACTGTCCGTACGGATGCTGCAGAGGCGGCTCTGAAGGCGGTGAAGGCGGCGGTCGCGAACAAAAAATTATTCCCCGCGATCAAATGTTACGACGGAGGAAACGACAGCTACGCGTGGACGAGTGCGATCTTTTTATGCGATGATACCGGTCGCGTGTATTCAGTGTGAGTAACCATTATTGCTGCGTGCACTCTTTAATGTGACAAATTTGCTCCTTCCCTCCCTCCCTCTCTCCCTCCCTCTCGCCCCTGGCCCTCCTCTCTCTCTCTCTCTCTCTCTCTCTCTCTCTCTCTATATTTCGCACTTAATTTCAAAGCAGGTGCAGAAAAATATTTGGGATGTATAAGGAGAAGGGGCGGGGGAGGCTGTAAAAGCATTTTTGTGCGAGTGGATGGTAGTTCAACTTCGGTTTGTGCGAGAGGGGAAGGGGGGAGGGGGGCGGGGTTTGGTTGAGTGAGAAAGTGGGAACTTGTTTAGAGAGGAGGAGAACGGGGGGAGGAAAGAGAATATAAGGTGAAAGAGCAAGAAAATGTGGGGATGAATGGTGGAGGAATGGAACCAGTTTAATGGAAGAGAACAAAAGAGTTGGATGGATGAAAATAAGGACTGTTCGAGACAAGAAGTGAAACAAATGAGGGAACAAACGAAGATAGAGGAACGCGGGCAAACGAAAAATTAGGGGAAAGAGAAAATAAGGGAATATTGTTCAATGACCTACGCGGTTGGACGGCACAGAAATTTGCAATATTATGGATTGGGGGGGAGCATTTCTCCAAAGATTGGGAAGCTCACCGCGTTGAAATACTTGTGAGTGAACTGTGGGTGGGGGGATGGATGTCGTGCACAAAAACCAAACAAAAAAAAGAATGGGTACATGCATGGTTATAGTTAAATAGTAAAACAAAAATATATGTATTACATAAGATTCTTGTTGTAGTAGAAAGGTAGAAAGTTGAACACTAAATTTCTGCTGAATATTGGAATGCTGTCAATTTGCGCTTTTTAGTAACCCTTTAGATGTGAATGGTAAAAATACGACTCTTTGTGCCGTTGTAGATCATACATAATACATAGTTGTGGACTTGTATTCAATTTTTTCTTCGTTATAGGTGAAGTTTTAGCCTTTCAAATTTACAACACAGATGACCCAAACTAAAACAACTTTGTGATGTGTGCATGTAAAAGTAGCAAGTGTAAAAAATCTGATTTTAAAAGTTAATCTGAATATTGATCCAACAAAAGAAAAAGAATCAAAAAATTTCGAAATACAAATAAACTACAGAGTTATGAGGTTTCGACTAAGGAAATTCACATTTTTTTAAAAGACATGTTTTAAATCGTTTTGGATAGTGGTAAAAACTCCGAATTTCAAAAATAGGTTATGTTCGATTTTAAGTAGAAGAAATTAATTTTGATTGTGTATCAAAAAGCTTCGGTTAATATTTCAAAAATGGACAAGTCAGCGTTGAATTTGCAATATCGTCAAATTCCCGTGTGAAAAAAGTGTTGACACGCATAAACAAACGGTAGAAAAAAAAAATTACTTGCTCTTGTGGTGGTAATACACAGATCAAAATCACTAATGAACTCCTCGTGTGTGCCGTGAAACATGAATGATTTTTCCGTCTCGCAGATTCCTCTCTACACATCACTTTTGAATGCTCCCTTTAAGGCACAGAGGGCAAACTTCTTAATTTTTCTACAATACATCAGCTTAGGGACGAGCAGAGCTTTGTTGAGCAATTTCAGCAGCTATTTGAGAATCAAGAACATACTCTACTTAAATTATTTTGTTTTTTACTTTTTATTTGACAAAGCTCTGCTAAATGTCAATATGCTTGCTCTTAAAATGGTGTTTGGGGCTGGCTGAGGCTTGTTCTTGCACCTTCATCTATGTTCATTTAAGCCCCAAGTTCTTGAAGAATTGAATTTACCCAAATTACCTTTGTGACACTTGAGCTAATTGCTACATGTTCAGTCTCCATCTTTGACTCAGATGTAGTTTTGTAGCTTGTTACTCGATCAACATCCACTATTTTTCACCGTCGAAGTGTATCCAAAAGTTGACTTTCGATTGGGAGTATCACCTTAGATGGCATCATTGCACGTAATTGTTTTTTTTAATAAAAGTGGAAGAATAAATGACTAATTTTTGCAAAGCGGTGAATGAGGAGGGGGAGGATAAGGGGGTCCTGAAAGGGAGGAGGGGAGACGAATGCATCTAATCAAATGGAATAGTATCTTTGAAATTCGTAAAACTGTTTTTTTTTTCGTAAACCATAATTTCTTTTGTGGATGACTATTGTCACAGAATTCTAAATAACAACGATTTTAATGGCAGTATTCCATGGTCCATCGGTCAGCTAAAATCCCTCATATACTTGTAAGACACATGACGCTAAGGTTGTGCCACGCATCAAAACTCTTATCTAATTGGAAATGGTTTGTTGTAAAAAATTGTTTGCTACGTGAAAGTTTGTCAAAAGCGAGTTAATTTTTTTTATATGTTTATTTTTCCGCAAAAAAACTAATCATATAATCTTGTATGATTTGATGGTGGAAAAAAAGAGGGGAAGGGAAAGTGGGGCAAGTGGGTTAGATATGGCGGCCAGTGATGATTGAAATAGACGTGGATAGGATAACTTGTATGAAAAATATGTTTATTACTCTCTAGTTTTTAGTGGGTACTTATAATATGGTTATTTTTCTGATTTTTGTGAAATGATTGGCGGATTATTTCTTTAATTCGATAAAAAATAGAGGTTAGAAAGGAGGAGACAGGAGGAGAGGGGAAACGAGGGAAAAGAGGAGAGAAGGGAGAGGTTTAGAGCGAAAGACAGGCACAGGGGAAGAACGGGAGTTCACCAGTGATGGAGGGAGGGGAGAAAGGAAGTGGAGAAGTGAGGGAGATGGGAAGCGGGGAGAGGAGGAGAAAGGAAAGAAGAAAGGGGTGAAGAAAGGGAGAGGGTAAGGGCGTTGAGGATTATGAAGAGTGTGAGAGAAAAGAGGGGTAAAGCTGGCCAGGGGGAGAGGAGAGGATAAAAGGGTGAGACGGGGAGAGGGGGAGAGGGGGAGAGGGAGAGAGGGGGAGTAAGACACGCTAAAGGATAAGCAAAAGAAAAAGGAGGTAAGAAAATAGGAGGGGAGGAGGGGAGAGGAAAGGGGGAGGGGGAAGTGGGAGAGGAGAAGTGGGTGAGTAGGAACGGGGAGGAGAGAGGGAGTACGAGAGGGAGGGGGATAAGAAAAGAAAAGGAGTAGGGAGGGGGAGAGGAGGGGGAGTGGGCGAGAGGGATTAGGGAAAAAAAAGTGGGGTAAGAGAATAGTGGGTGAGGGAAAGGGGAAAGGGGAGGGTGAGGGTGGGGGGGAGGGCTACTGGGAAGGGGAGTGGAGTGGTTGGGAAAAGGTAAATGAAAGAGGCAAAGGGAGAGAAAGCGGGAAAAAGACAAGGAGAGAAAGAGAGAGAAAGAGAGGGAAGAGCGGTTAAGAGCGAGAGGGGAAGAAAGTGAGAAAGGAAAAGGAGGAGAGAGGTACAGGGATAGGGAGAGAGAGGTTATAAAGGAAGGAGGGACGGGAGAAAAAGAGGGAGAGGGGGAGGGAGAGGTAGAGGAGGGGAAGGAATAGGGGGAATTGGAAGGGGGATAAGGGGAGAGGGAGAGAGAGGAAGAGAGAGAAAGAGAGAGGAAATAAGTAGATGGGTAAAGTGTGATTCGAAGAGGGAGAGGTGTAAGGTGAGGTCAAGGGGGGGAGGAGTAGAGGTGGAGAGGGTTGTGGGGGAGCGTGGGGAGATAAAAATAGGAAAGCGGAGATTAGGGACAATTAGAGTGAGGGGGTTTTGGAGAGGGAGAAAGAGGTACAGAGAGAGGGAGGGGGCGAGGGATAAGGAGAGAATTGGAGAAAGAGAGGAAGAGAGAGGGGGAGAGGGAGAGGTGGAGGGTGAGGGGAAAAGGGAGAGGGAGGAGGTTACAAGGGAAATCAGGGAGAAAGGTAGAGGGGGAGAGGGGAGCGAGGAAGAGAGGGAGAGAGGAGAAAAATTTGGGTGGAAAGGAAAGAGATAGGGAGAAAGACGGGTTGGGATAGAAAGGAGAGGTAGATGGAGCGAGAGGAGAAAAATAGGGAGGGGTGGAGAGAGAGAGAGGGGGGGGGGGGGGGGAGGGGGGGAGAATGAGAGGGGGGGGGTTAAGGAGTGAGGGTGCGGAAGGGAGTGAGGGATTGATTGAAGGAAAGGGTGTGGGAGCGTGAGGCGGCGTGGGAGAAGGAGCAGGAGAGTGAGCGAGTGGGAGAGGCAAAGGGAGATCAGGATCGTGAGGAGCAGAGAGAGGGGGGTGTAGGTGAGATAGAAAAAAAGGGAGTGGGAGAGTGGAAAAGAGGGGCAGGGAGGCAGATGGAGATGGGTCGTGGGGGGGGAGAGGTGGAGAGGGAAAGGGTTATAGGGGGAGAGTTGTGAGGGGGAAAGGAGAGTTGGAGAGAGGGTGAGGGGCAAGAGGACGAAAGGGTGGAGGGGAAAGGGGGAGAGGGAAAGAGGGGGAGGGGTAAAGTGGGCGAGGAGAAAAATGTGAGACCGAGAGTGGGGCAAAGGGAAAGAGGGGCAAAAGGGGAGAGGGATACAAAAAAATGATGGGGAGAGGGGTAGGAAAATCGATTAAGGCGAGAGCGGGAGTGAGGGTGGGTGTAATGGTGAGAGGGGTGGTGCAAGTGGGAGAGAGGGGGAGAGGGAGAAAATGAAGATGGGGAGTGGAGGAAAAGGGAAAGAGGAATAGGGAATAAGAGAGGCAGTGGGAGAAACTTGATTTTTAGTATTCTTTTTCTTGTTTTCATTGTTTTGTTCTTTTATTTTTTCAATCATATACAATGGATTAGTTTTTTTCAAGCTTTGAAAGGAAGGCAGAAGGTAGGGGAAAATTGTAAGATGTAAACATATATATGTGCTAAACATACATTCGGGGAACAACAAAAGGGCAAGAGGAGGGAGGGAAAGGAACGGGTAGGCTAAGATGCAAACGAAAAAATGCCATTTTGTGTGGGAAAGTTGTTAATCGATATAGTTTTTTTTCCCTTAACATTTTATATTTTTTGGGTATTTGTACAACGGTCTTTGTTGATAATCGTGTCAAAGAACTTTAGTAGCAACGAGTTTTGTATGTAGGTTTAATGTGTTTTGCGTATGGTAGAGAACTGTCACAATTTTTCATTTTTCCTTGTTTTTACTATGAATATACAATTGTTAACAAATTATTTTTTATCTTCTGCGTTCGTTTTTTTTTGTATTTTCGAGTTATTTGAAATTGATTTTTTTTCAAGCAAGGAAGAAACAGCCAAAAAGACAGGTTAAAAAAGATGAGATACGGATATATGCATATCCATTATCCATAAACACGTGTCAGTTAGGGAGATATTAGAGGAACATGTATTTTTCCTATTTAAATTCGACAAGAGTTGTAAAATTTTGTTGTTTACATTTTTTTTTTTATAACGATATATTCTATCGCAAAAAGTTATGCAATTTTGCAGATTTTATTATCTTGTTTTTTTTTTCTTTTTTGTGAAACACGGTAAAAAAAATTGATAGATCATTCTAAAAGATGGCTGGTCAAAGTTGACCTTTTGTAATTTAAGAGGATTTTTAGTAATTACATTTATCTTTTTAATATAAGTTTTTTCCGCTTTTATATTTAAAAGAGACAAAAAAGAGAGAATTAGTAAAAATTAATTGTTTTTCCGTCTTTGATAAAGTGTTTTAACAAAAAAAACCTCTCATTTGCAAAAGAATTACAAAAGAAAAACGATAAAAGCTAATGAGACAAAAACGAGTAAGACAAATTGGTAAAATATATATATGTATGCATATATATATATATATATATATATATATATAAAAAAAAAAAATAAAGGAATAAACCCAAATTAAAAACACAAAAGAATGAAAAATAGGAAAAGGTTTGATAAAGGTACAAAATTTCCCACCGCTATTTGAAAAAGATAAAAATAGACCTTATTATATAAAATAATATCAAATAAAACGTACAATTAAAGAATAAAAATCCATTTTTACTCCCCGATTGGATAACAGTGCCACTGCATTCACCTAATTTCACAGAAAATGTGGAAAATTGGGGAAATAAAATCCTAGTAAACTTTAAAGAAGCCGAAAAATAACCTATTCACCTTTTAAAAACCTAAAAAAAAAACTAATTCCATATAAAAAAGTGAAATTGACAAACGGAAAACCTAAAAAAAAAACATATATATATACATCTAAAACTCCTAAATCAAACCCTACACACCCTTTTGAAAAACCGCTAAAAAACTCGATTTACCCAAGAAAAACACAAAAATGCTGCAAAATAGCCTTATTTTGTAGGGTTTTTTAGGGTTTACTTTTAGGAACCATTGTCTTTCATTCAAATCACTAGCCGTTGAGAGAAATACCGCATAAAACTGTCAAAACCCAAAAAAAACTGTTGAAACTTTAAAACAAATTCTTAAAAACCTTAAATTCACAAAAAATAGTAGATGCTTCAGAAAAAAAAAACCGTAAAGCCTTAAAGAACAATAAAAACCTTACCGGACAAAAATGCAGAAAGAAAAACCCTCAAAAACTGTAGAAACACCAAAATACCCTAAAATATAAAACCCAAAAATCTGAATCTAAGTACCTCTTCAAAACCCTAAAAAATAAATTAAAAAACCCTAAGAAACCGTGAAAGCCCTAAATATTCGTAGAAACCCTACAGGACCCTGTATTCTCCCTAAAAAACACTAAGAAACCCTAAAAAACCATTATCCAAACCTAAACTTTAACGATGTGTCTCACTAAATTTTACATCGCGGTAATTCTGATAATCGATATTATCGGCTATCCGATATATCTGATGGTGTTGAACAAATGACGTTTCGGTACATACTACACCGCGCATCGTTATTAGTGTCAACGACACAAAATTGGGTTCTTAAAATCAATTTTTTTTTCCAGAAATAGTATACGTGATTTTAATTTTTCCTTGACTTTAATTGAGGTTCCGTACCAAAATAGTGTCAAGACCGAAAGTACATCAATATATAATTAGTGTGGTGTACGGATGATGTCAGACCGTACATATGTGTACCTTTTTACTTGAAATAATTAAAAATAAATTATAAATTATACGCGCATGCATATGAACGTGCGCTGAAAAAATGGTATCAATCTCGTCGCCAAAAACCTCGTTC
>JBBHKE010000536.1:205626-242575 GCA_037447655.1 Zygnema cylindricum | reverse complement strand
ACAAAAGGTTAAAAAAAAAAAAAACTAGAGTAGTCTCCCCATAGACAAGCTAAGGTCCACAACCACGAAGATCAAGGATGTGAACCAGGTCCCTTGGTAAGGGGTCGGGAAGACCCCGCTTGTCATCAGCTAGTGCTACGGTGAAGGAGAGCTACAGCTTGCCCCCGTTGAAGTACAATTGAGACACGTTGACGATAGAAAGCAAACAAAGGACTCGGTGGAGGACTCCCCGGACCATGAGATTCAAACGTTTATCGCGCACACTAGCGAAGGAAGTCATTGAATGACTTGTCCAAATATCCAAAAATCTCCACTACAAATGGAACAAACAGGACCGATGGGTCGCGGTTAGCGTAGTCTCTTACCTTTGTAGTCGCTGCGTCTCGAGCCGCCACACTTGTTTGCGAAGCCGCACGAGAAGAAATGTTTCACCCAGTCAGATCCGTGAGGACCACATTGCCAAGCGTCCTCCCAGTACCATGAAAAAAAACCAAGTCAACGCAAGGGCTCTGACAACCCTTGGATTGGGGTCGAGGTGGAAGAATATGAGAAACCTCACGCTTGACGGTGTAGCCCACCTCGACGCCACTGGCAGCACTGGCATCTCTCACCAAATCATGCGTGACAGTTCGTCCCTCCCCGTACGAGCAACGAAGCAAATGGATTCCCTTAGCATCAATAGGTGGGTTGCAAACGCACCGAGCCCCCCCTAAAAGCGGAGGGTGGGGCAAACTCAACAACAAGCGTAGAGCATTTACCAAAGTAAAATGGTCAGATTATAGACGGAGTGTCGAAAAGGTCGGTGTTGCTTATAGCGACACATCACGAACATAAAGAGCACGCTCTTGAACAGAAGGTAGCCCCTCCAAGAGGTTTGAATAACCAGCGGTTACCACTTGCTCATATATACGTTGTTGAAGTTGGAAGTTAGTGTCGGCCATGAGAGATTGAAAAGGTGGAACTTGGTTTTGAGCGTCTAAGGGTAGTAGCGCACGAGCTAAAAGGAGAGGAATGGGGACATCATCCACAATGAAACTGGAAGTGATGGCACGAACTACCAAACACCAACTACCCAAATATGGTGCAGGCGCAACTTTGGCCACGGAAAACAAACCTAAACCGTCGTTGGAAATTGGGGGGCTGGCTTGTTGACAAGCGAGTGGCCCCTCGGACGATCAAAAATCCCATGACCAACGAGGTGGTGAAGCACACCCAGAAGATTAATATTAAATCGTTTATACTGATACCAACACACCGTTAATAGAGAACTACGGCGCAGTACGTAATATTCGGTACGGTACACACGCGTGAAAGCGGAACCTTTGATGCATAGTTCAAAAGTAGGCGTTTTTTTGTAGGCCTTTTGTAGGCCGCCTTTAGCGTAAGTTGTGTTATGGGCTTTTCATGTGATCTTCTTAGATCGCTACTTTGATCAGCGACCGTCCGATCGTCCAAATCTGACGGTTTAAATAAAAAATACCTCAAAACTCACCGGATAATAATTTTTTGTCCGAATGTTTTTCAAAATTTAGACATGACGTTTAATTCTCTATCGATCGATGTGCAACTCAACACTGTTACTTTTTTTTTTCATTTTGCGACCAATACAGTATGGGTCTTAAGGTCATATTGTATGTTTTGCGTACAATAGGCATATTGTATGGGCCTACTTTCACCTACTTTAAAACTATGCTCTGAAGTTTAAAAAATACGAGAGCTTTGACGTTCACACTGCACTCCACAAGATTTGACAGTTCACATTACGACGTCACGTCACTAAACTGCTGTATTTCACCGAGTCCTGATTGGGCCATTCACACGAGTTTGTAAAATGTCGATTCGGACGTTCAGACTGTCAACGATCATGTAGCCGTTCACACTGCGCACGAAACAAATCGTACGATAAATGCGATACACTAAAAGTACAGCCGCACCAATAGCGACAAAGCAAAGCGAGGCAATCTCAATGGAGGGACACGATAAAAGGACAAAATCAGAAAACATGGTCCATCATAACGTATGCATAGCGTCATAAAAAGTACGACCGCCACATGGTACGGCCGAGCCAGCATGACGTCACGCGTGCCCCCCCGGTGCCCTCCCGCGTCGCTCGCCCCTCGTCGTTGTCAAAGTACCACGCCCGCCGCCGTCCGTACAGTTTCTGCGGCCCAAGCGCTTCCGTACAGTGGGATGCGAAATCGTACGGCAGCGGCAAACGGAGACACAGGGAGGGAAGCCAAAGGGGGGCAAAGCGACAACGCGAGGAAGGCGAGAGAACACGGGGGGGGGGGAGGGAGAGAGGGAGGAGGGGGGGAGAGAGAGGAATCGCGATGTTAATCTCTGTGGATTTCAATTCTAATTCAATTAATTTCTATTTTTAATTTCAATGATTTTGGAAAGATTGTGGTTTTTCATAGGATGGGAATTGAATTTGTGACCCTAAAAAACCCTAAAATATGAAAAATTGCAAAAAGTAGTTTCATCGATCGCTTAATTATAGACGTCTGTTTTAGTTTTTTAGGGTTAGAAAAACCCTAAATCGTGAGGTCATGATTTTGAACATTTTTTTTTTCCATCTTTTAGAAAATGTTGAAGACAAGAGAAATCAAACATTGGAAATTGAATTCGAAACGGATATAGTGCACACTATTTGAAATTTTGAAAATCTGAAACCCGGATAATTTGAAAATTTAAACATTTGAACATTTTGAATTTCGCACATCTGAATTTTTGAAGATTTGAAAACCTGAAATTGAGATGTGAAAATAGACATTGGTGGATTCAAATATGTAGATTTTGTTCAAATTATTGACAATTTGAAGATGAAAATAAAAAAATTACACAATGGATTTTAGACATTGGAAAGATACTGGACAAAATAAACTGAAAATGGACAATTCCGGACATTGCTAAAATTAAAATTGAATTCTACCGCAAGATTAAATGTTGGATATGAAGTATAAATAGAGAACTTGGACACTGCAAATTTTTGTTTTTGTCAAATATAACGGTTAATTTTTTTATAAAAAAAAGGTTTAAAATAGTGAAAAAATTATAAAAACGTGCTCGGTTTTTTTTTTCACAAACGTTCAAAAGCGTGAAGAGTTGAAATTTTGGAATGTGTTTGATTTTCTTCACAAATTTTGGAAAGCGCGTAATATTTCAAATTGACGTTGAAACTGAAATTAAAATTCAAAAAATTGAAATTGGTTTTTCTTTTATCACCAGAATGATATCGATGATTTTGGAGGCCAGTGGCGCAAAGCCTGTTTGAACCCAAAAAATAATTTATTCAATCAGTGACTTCCGTTTGGAGGTTAGTTCGTTTTTTTCCCTCTGTCATAAATAGAGTTTATCCTACTTCTTTTTTTCCCTCCTCTATTGTAAACATTTTTCTTTTCTTTTTCTCATGAATGCTTTATATATTTGATAGTCTTTGAAGTTTAGAGTTTAGTTTCTTTTTTTTCTTGTCGAAAGCGCGTTTCTTTTTTTTTTCTATGATCAATTTCTTTGTTCTTTTCCTTTGTTGTAAAGGCAATATATATATTACCCCCCCTGTTAGATTGTTTTTCCCCCTTTGTCGTACATATAGTTTATGTTTTGTCAGACAGTTTGTTTTTCCTGTCTTTGTAAACAAATTTTCTTTTCCCTGTGTCGTAAAGATGCTTTATTCAGTGTTATGTATCGAACCGAACCATCGGCTTTTGGTTTTTACGGTTTTTTATAGTTTTTTAGGATTTTGTTTTAGGGTTTTTTATTTTCAGGGCTTTGTGAGTTACCGCCAGTTCGAGTAAACCCGGTGGTACATGTACCGGTAGTTTGAGGAAAACCTGCTTTACTCGTACCGCCAATAACCGGTGTTAGTCGTACCGCCAATAACCGGTGCTAGTCGTACCGCCAATAACCGGTGTTAGTCGTACCGCCAATAACCGGTGTTAGTCGTACCGCCAATAACCGGTGTTAGTCGTACCGCCAATAACCGGTGTTAGTCGTACCGCCAATAACCGGTGTTAGTCGTACCGCCAATAACCGGTGTTAGTCGTACCGCCAATAACCGGTGTTAGTCATAATCAAACAATTAGAATGTATGATTTTTTCCAAAATTTTCAAATTCTTAAATAGCGTACACCACGGTAATTATTTGTATACGCTAATGAAACCTACACGCTAATAGCGATTGGCGGTGTAGTTCAAGTGAAAGTGGTCCTTTGTGTAGAACTGGTGTTACCCGTATTGCCATTTTGAGTAAAACAGGTTTTACCCTTACTGCACGTATGAGTAAAATTGGTTTTTTGCACCAGTTTTGCTTGCACCTCTAAATTGAGGAAAGCCGATTTTTCGCTATGTCGCGACATGAAAAATCTCAAATATTGGACCTCGTCAATATTTGAATATTGTACGGATACCGTATCGGATTTATATCGTCGACAGTTCAGTTTGATATGCAACACTATACCGTGTATCGTTACTAGCATCAATGTTTTGTTTTACGCTTTAATCCACTTTCCTCCGTGCACACTTGTTGGATTATTGATTTGACGAGAATGGAAAGGTAACGATTTTCCTTTCCGATTGATGATCTCCAAACTGAAAATTGGACGGTGCGTGGAGAAAAGGTGACAAATGTTGATACCGATACACGTAATTTTATATGACCTCTATCACAAAAACGTTTAATTGTCTTCTTCTTGTGAATGCTCTGACACTGATTGGCGAGAATACGAATCTCCCTCTCCCTCTCCTCCGCTCTCTCCCTCCCTCTTCTCCTACGCTCCTCCCTAGACTAAATTTGGTCAAAGGATAGGTCCAAATGTATTTCAAACCACGGTCTAAACATACCTTTCAAGAAACAAGGTCTCCGGATATGCTTCATGAATTCGTTAAAGAACAACCCTCCCAAAATACGACTTAAAATAACTTTTAATTACCACTGTTAAAAAATACGCTTAAGAGTTAAATTTGTACTTTTTTTTCTTTGTTAATTGCTAGTAATGATGTTAATTTCTAGTAATAATTAGAGTTGACTGGAATAACTGGTGTTCTTGCAGGTTTTGCACTAGTTGCATTTTCTTCCTTTTTCCACTTTTATGGCCAAAATGAAAAAAATTGTCACTACAACTGAGAACACTAGTCTTTTGGAATGTTATCCTCTTCATATTCTATCCGACATCTTAGTTCGCGCGTCGAACGGTGGAGAAGTTCGTCAACTTGTTCTGTATTCGACGGTATCCAAGAAGTTCGCCGAAGCAGTGAGAGGCGTCCGAAGTTTGACGTTGGTGGACTTGAAGCTTACCGGGTGGTCTCGAGGGGATCGTGCGAGTATTTTGGTCCGTACTGTACGATTGACACCGAATATCGAAGAACTTAGTGTGGATGTAACATTTGATCCTTCAATGGAAATGTTTGGGCCGTGCATTCTTTACTGGTCAGCTGTGGTAGGTTCCAATCTGACCATGTTTAATGCGAAGGGGTGTAACTTCACTGCATTGCATCTGAATGCTTTGAGCGAAATGAAAGCTTTGAAACGTTTGTCTTTTCGAGATTGCAAGATTATTTCGAAGAAGGGCATAAATAAGACGCTTTTCGAAAATGTGGAAGAGTTATTTCTGTATAACCACCCTAGCTGCACGCAAGAAGAATCTTTGGATTTTCTTCTCAAATATATGCTTCGACTTCAAGTTTTATATTACGATGGCGATGAGGTGGCACCCTTCTTCATAGTTATAAACTCAAGTAGCATAACCTCAATGACCATTAACTCGAGGGCAAAACTTGTGTTGAACACTCCCAATATTCGAATACTTAATCTGGATGTTTTATTAGTTGATATTCTTTATCATAAATGGACACATTTAACTTGGCTTTCTTTAAAAGGGCTTTCCTACTCAATGCTTCATATCAAGAAAATACAACATTTGTTGGAAGATTATCCGTCGTTGAAGAAAGTAAAGCTTAGCTTTCGACTTGAGAAGGTGGATGCACTGGTTGCAATAGAGTGTGTGACAGAAGTGACAAGGCTAAAAGCTCTGTATCCATACATCGAATTTACACTTCCATGGAACTGTTGTTTAAAGTACGACGGCAATTAAAGGGGAAAGTCCTTTTGGTTCCTACAATGGGGATATTGATGAGACCAGGAATCAAAAAGATTACGCATGTTACTCGGCAAGCTTTGTGTCGTTTGGTTTAAGCAGTGATCCAGTATAAAGCAAGCGGTGGATTAAAGAGAAGACTAAAAGAGCAACTAAAGGTTGCGATTTTTTCCCGATGGAAGGTTCCAATTATTGGATGTAAGAACGAAGTAAAATTTTCTTTCAAAGTGTTGCTTTTTCCTCATCACATTTGATCAATGTACGTGTTTTCTGATAGGAGTACGTAGTGTATACATTGAACATCATCATGTATATTGACAACTTTAAGTCATAAGTTCTTATTGTATTCTTCAACTTTTGGGATTTTGGATTACTAAGTTTATAACCGTGATGTACTAGTTGTTGCACAATTTGTCAATTCTTAAAAAAAGAAAAACCCTGTGGATTAAGAAATAACCAACATTGAAAATGGTTTGATAAACCGCATCTTAAGGGTCCTCTGATATTATTTACATTTTTCTGTAGTAACTTGATTTGTTCGTCACCAAGCCATAGGATTTTGCACTTTTGCATCAAAAATATAAGTTATGTCGTTGGTTATTTGTATTATTGTAGATCTGGTATGTTATGGTACATCCGTACTATGTACCAATTTTACCACTTTAGAAGTTTTGTTTTTTGGTGCATGGAATTATGTTGTGACAGATTGAAGTATAATTTCACCCCATCAAACCCAAAATGTGACCTTTGAACATTTGACTTAAAATCCAATCCATGATAAATGTACCGTTCACTCTAGTAGCTGTTTCAGACTTAAATTCCAATCCATGATAAGTGTACCGTTGACTTTTTCTGACAATCATTCTAGTAGCTGTTTGAGCCCCCATTGTAATAATCAAAACGGATTTCCCAATCAAAAACATTTTTTTGTCTCTCCCTCTCCCTCGTCGTTTTCTCCTTCAATCAGCACTTCTCTTCCCATCCCCAATTTCTCCTTCAATCCCCAATTCACACTCCATCCCCAATCACCACTAACCCTCATTTCCTCCTTAATCCCCAATCATCACCAACCCTCATTTCCTCCTTATTCCCCAAATCCTCGTCAAATCCCCAACTGGTCCTCCAATCTCCAACTCCTCTATCCACAATGTCTCCTCCATTCGTCAATTCCTCCATTCCCCAATTCCTCCTTTCAACCCCAATTCCTCCGCCAGTGTGCAAGTCCTCCCCTATCTCTTATTTCTCCTCGAATCCTCAATTCTTCCTCCAATCCCCATTACCAATCTCCAATTCCTCATTCAATTCCCAATTCCTAATCCAATCACCAACTCGTCCTCCAATCCCTTATTCCTCATCTAATCCCCAATTCTCTCCAATCCCCCACTCCTCCCCTATCCTCAATTCCGCTTCCAATCCCCAATTCCTCCTCGTATGATTAATGCCTCCTCCAATCTCCAAGTCCTCCCCTATCCCCAATTCTATATCCAATATTCAATTTCACCTCCAATTAATTCCTCCAATCCCCAATTCCTCCTCTATCCCTTAATCCTCCTCCAATCCCCATTTCCTTCTCCAATATTCAATTCCTCCTCTAATTCCTCCTTCAATCCCCATTTCGTCCTCTATTCCCGAGATCCTCCTCCAATCTCTAATTCCTCCTCTATTCCCAATTCCCGCTCCAATACCCAATTCCTTCTCCAATCTTCAATTCCTCCAATTTCCAATTCGTCCTCCAATCCCCATTTCCTCCTCCAATGTGTAATTTCTACTTTCTCTAGTTTATCCTTTAAGCTCCAATCTTACCATGTACCAACAATTTTACCACGTTAGAAGTAATGGTTTTTTGTGCATGGACTTATGTTGTGACAAATTTAGCTATAATTTCACCCCATCATACCCAAAATTTGACCTTTGAACATTTAACTTGAAATCCAATCCAAAATCAATTTATACTTGTCTTTTTTGACAAACATTCTAAGTCTCGTTTGAGACCCATTGTAATAATCAAAACCGATTTCCTAATCTGCATCAATCTTCGTATTCATAATTTATGATCTGTTTACGTTTTAAAAATGTTTATAATTCACTGCGCCTTCTCCATTTTATAAGTGAAAAATTAGGCCAATCGTCTTTTATTTTCAATTGATCTAGTGAAAGTTGTATTGAAAGCCTACCATTTAACGTTTTGTTTCTCCCTCTCTCTCGTGTTTCTCCTCCAATCGCCAATTCCTCCTCGTATCCCCAACTCCTCGTCCAACACCCAATTCCTCCTCCAATTCTCAATTTCTCCTCCTATCCCCAATTCCTTCAGCAATCCCAATTTCCTCCTCCAATATCTAATTCCTCCCCTACCATCAATTCCTCCTCCTATCCACAATTCACCCTTTATCCCCGAATCCTCGTCCAATCCCCAAGTCCACCCCTATCCTCAATTATTCCTCCACCCACCAAATTCCCCCACCAAATTCCTCCTTTAATCTGCAATTCCTCCCCTATCTCTAATTTATTCTTCAGTTCCCAATTCCTCCTCCACACCTCAATACTTCCATTATCTTCAATTCTTTCTGGAATCCCTATTTCCTCCTCCAACCCTCCACTCCTCCAATCTTCAATTCTTCCTCTATTTTAAATTTCTCCTCCAATTCTCTATTCCTTCTACAACCTCCCTTTTGTCCTTTAATCCCCAATTTCTCCAATTCCTCCTCTATCCCCGATTCCCTCTCCAATCCCAAATACCTCTTCCAATTTGCACTTCGTCCCCTATCTTCAATTTCACCACCAATCCCAATCCCCCCTCCAATCCACGATTCCTCCTATAGTCGCCATTTCGTCCTTTATGCCCAATTTTCCCTCCAACCGCCAATTCCTCCTCCAATCCGTAATTCCTACTTTAATCCCCAATTCCTTCTAATTCCCGATTCGTCCCCTATCCTCAATTCCTCCTCTATCCTTTGATCACCCTCGACTCCACCATGTGGCAAGCTGCCATTGTTTGAGGATGCACGTCTCTTTTCTCTTCCTTGACTCCTCCTCGCCTCTCCCCTCGGATCCAAGAAGCGCCATCTCAAAACTATACCGATTCAATACGACGCGTGGCGCTTCTCGAAAATCAGGCAAATTACAAACACACGAAACATAACGTCTTTTTTACTCGACACATTCAGGACGATATGGCCTTCTTTGAATATTGTGTTGAACCTCTTGGCTCAGTTTTCAAACTGTTGACTGTCTCAGTTTACCAACATGTCTTTGCTTTGCCACGTCACTTGTATCTTTCCATCTTTTTTTTTCTCCGTCATTTTTTCAAGAATGAATAGCTTAGCCCTAAAAAAGATTACCTATTGACAAAAAAAGTGAAGAAACCAAAGTTCAATTTACGCCATCGTTTAATTTTTGTATATTCTTCAGTCCGTCGTTGGCCCATTTTCAACATATCGCCATGTCATACCAACTCATCTTCAAAATCAAACGTCAACAACCAACTTTTGAATTCCAATTCCCAATTCGAGAGTGAGTTTAAAGCAAAGCGAGAATTGATGAGCGAATGGAAAATGTTTTTGCACTCTCACTATTTTAACAGGTTCACGTGAGGATAAGTACACTTTTGCCTTGTCGCACGCATGTCCGAAAGATAAATTGTAGGGGTCCCGAACCTCGATGTCATATTTGAGTCGTTGGGTCTAAGAGCTTGGGTCTAAAAGACACATACCCGAACGCTTCCTTCTTGGGTCTAAGGAGGAAAAGTTGTAAAAAACAAAAAATTTAACAATATATGAGGGGAATTTTGTCACACGTCGAGAGAAATAACAAGTTTATGGAGTCATCCATCGACCCTTCTCACTGCTTTCTACAGTGACCGTGTATTCGTTGCCATTCAGCGAGTGTGAGCCTCTTCGAAAGCGACTCTCCGTCGCTCTCCTTTGACAAGGTACAAAGGTACACAAGTACAAAGTACTGTAGCAAAGTGGCAAATGATAGGTGGTGCCTCACAAGTCTTCCACCATGCCATGCAGTCCACATCGACGATCTTTGGGGTTGTGGACCTTAGTTTGTTGGAGTTGTGGGTAGCCATCTATTTTAGGTTTCTCCTCTTTGTGAGTTGTCATCTCTAACAGTTTGAATTAGGATTGGTGGTGACTTGTTTTAGTTAGCTCGGTCTTTTTTTTTGCCTTCGTTGCCTGTGTCTATTATTTCTTGACTCTGATAATCTTGAAATGTTTTAATTTTTACCCCTTTGTGTTCGGATGGTTTTCCATCTAAAGTATTGCGATAAAGATTCCTTAATCTTTAGGTAGTGTTAGTTTGGACGCAAAATTATGTTGTTGCTTTTGTGGTTGTTGCTTCTTAAAATGTCCTTGGTGGGCGTGCCTTTTGCTATGTGTTACACCGTGTATCGTTATCAATCACGTCACTAAACTGCCGCATTTTCACAATGTCCTAATTGGGCTCTTCTCACGAGTTTGTAAAAATGTCAATGAGGACATTCCGACTGTCAACGATCATGTAGCCGTTCACAGTGCGCACGAAACAAATCGTACGATAAATGCGCTACACAAAGTACAACCACCCCAAAGCGAGGCAATCCAAAACGAGATGGAAAACATGTTCTATCATAGCGTAGGCATAACATCATAAAGAGTACGAAAGTTGTTGACGTACGTGTTACGTGCCGACGATACCCGGACTTGAGGTAAAATCCACATTAAAACCTTATAAAATTGGACCCACCAGCTTCAACATCTGAGCTGGTGGCACACTAGTTAATGCATTCACAACTTAAGTGAAAGTTCCCAGGTTCAAATCCTAACCGGCTCATCATTCCATTTATTGGGATCGTCCTTTCTATCCTCTGATTCTACAAATCTTAACATTAAAAACATGATAAGGACAAACAAACATGACGTAATGCGTGACCAAAAGGTGCGCACAAGCCTCGATCAAAAATGGTATGTTGTCAAAGTAAAACACCAGCAACAAATAAGCTAAGTTCACGCAGCTAAGTTCACGCGGAGAAGGCGCTTATTTACACTGGGATGCAAAATCATACAGTAACTGCAAACAGAGACACATGGATTGAAGCCAAATTGTGGTGCAAGACAAGTACAAAAGACGTCAGAAGACGTGAGTGAGGGGGAGGGGGGAGAGGAGGGGGAGGGGGGGGAGGGGAGGTGCGGGCCTGACATACCGACAGCAGTTGGAGTACTCAGTAGGAGTCTTAATGATCCTAGGAAAAGAGATTGGGAAGCAGCCAAGAGCGTCATGAGATATCTGGTGGGAACCAAAAAGTTATGGTTGCATTTGGGAGGGAAGCACACAGATATCACTACTTCGAGTGATGCCAGTTATGGGGATGCACCAATGAGAAGATGCACTTCTTGGTATGTGTTGTATGTGGGGGAAGGGGCTTGCTGTTGGAGCAGCAAGCAACAAAAGGTGGTTGCTCTGTTTACTATGGAGGCTGAGTTTATGGCCTCTTGTGAAAGAGTTGATGTGGGCCAAGTCTTTGTTAAAAGAACTGGGGTATACGAAGAAGGGAGTGTATGACGTCTTTTGTGATAATCAGGCTGCCATTGCAATTGCAGCCAATCCAATACATCATTTCAAAGCTTAACATATGGACATAAGAAAGAGCTTCGTGAGGGAAAAAGTTGAAAATAACATTGTGAATCTTGTCTATAGGTCTGATGATGGTGGCTGACATGATGACCAAACATATGCCCTCTCCCGAGTTAAAATATTGTAGGGAAAAATGTGGATAGAAAGAAAAGTTAAAATTAGATAAGAAAATAAGGGGAGTGTTGAAATTTGTGAAGTATTTTCTAGGTCTGAATTGTTGAGTAGAAAAACAAAAAGGAAAGCGCATTGTTGAGTAGAAAAACAAAAAGGAAAGCGCAGGCAGTCTGCCTCCACCCCTCTCTCTATCCCCTATTCTTGTTGTAGTCACTGAAAGAGAGAGAGAGAGAGTAGTGGAGCCATGGCTGCCTCCACTTCATTAGGCTGGACTAAATAGTTACTTTAAGTCACTCTCAATAAAAGGTTGAGTCCGGCAGGACTCGAACCTCCGACCGGCAGAGCGTGGCGTAGCCGTCCGCTCTAACCAGTCTGTCGTAGAAGTTCGCTATAATACATAGGGTGTGATTTCTACTTAAAGTGTGTTACGTCCTCTAAACCGATTAACACAAATATGAATATAAGGAAACAGATCTAATAAAATACGGTGCGAACATGATTCCGCACAAAACAAATGAATCGTATATTTGTTTCGACGGCTGAGATTACATTTTGGTTTTTATCCAACGGCGCACATCATCGCTGAGATCCCAGAGTGGTCACTTTTGGCTTTTTGTGACGTGGCATGACCTGGCGCCACGTGGAGCAATAACATTTGGTCGCATGAATTCCAAGGAACTTACAGAGGAGGAAAAAGACGGCACGCGTCCACGTAATAGCCTTGTCGTACATTGGTCGTACAAAAGGTACACCGGCAGTAGTACTTTTTGGTATGGTACAGTAATATCATTGGTCCGTACTTCAGTAGATAGGAGTTATAAGAGAGAATAAGGACTTATTGAATTTTGGTAAAACAGTCACCTCTCCCCTTGAGGGTTTGCATAAATATGCATCTTTGCCACCCCATAACTTATCAGCTGGTTGGCTGTTTTAAGTGATTTTTTTTGCTACGGACTCAGAGGAGTCCAGGCTGCACAGGGGTGAAGTCAAATTGTCAGTTTGTCCTCTTGGGCAGCAGTGGCTGTGGCTTGAAGTGGGTTAGTTAAAAGCTATCTAGAGGCTTCCTGAATTCTGTAGTCTAATGGAGGACACAGAACAGCAGTAATCCTTAAACAAATCTCTTAAACATTGTTTGCTTGCAAGAGAAGGATTTTTCCAAAAAAGGAAAATATAAATGGAAAAAAAAAAAAAAAAAATTGTACAGTTGACGAGCAAGGTGTGGTCCATGACCTATTGAACGAAAATGCATGTGAGCGAAAGAGAGCTAAATCGGAGAAAGGTATCAAAGATGAAAGAGAGTATAATCTTGGCAAAGGAGAATATAGAAGCAAAAGATAATGGAAAAATAGACACAAAAAATACAAAAAGAGAAGCACAGTGGAGAAAACGTCTTCTCATTATCATCGGTAAATTGAGTATTCAAAATGAACAGGCTAAGTACTAAGCCCAACTCTAAATGTAGAGTGGTCTAGTTACACGACGTCCACAATAGAATCGAAGCCGCAAAAGACAAAAAGATATAACTAGTGACGGCCAATGACAAAGTCGATGGACGGCAAAGTTAAGAACAAAAAGAATATTTCGTACATGGAATCTATGATGAAAAAATCATTAATCTACAATAAATGTTGTGAAGTTACTTTTTGACGTACGCATGAACAAGTGCGACGGATGTTATTAGCGATAATAATGTTTCACTAAGCTACGAGACAAAACGACTACAATGATTACAAATCGTGATCGGATAGGCAAAAAGGTATCAGTGTTGTTGTTTGGTCTAAAATAGACCGCAGAAGCCACCCAAACTATCAAACAAAATGTTACGCAAAGCTAAGCCAATGAACAATCATTTGAAATGCATCCTCCATTTAACATACATGCATACATAGATGGAATCATTCATCCCCACACAGGCATAGCAATCATCCGTACATAGATGGAGCAAGCATGCATACACAGATGCATGAATATCAACTAAGGTTACATGAAATTCACAAGAAACCCTAGGACAAATGCATAATAAACAAAACAAATACATGTACAATGCATGACAAACAAACATAAAATTAACACATATTAGTAATAATAAATGAATGCATCACACGTAAACAATAGTATAATCAAATAATAAATGTATCATTTAAATGCATGACCTAATCGGAAACCCTAAAAGTCTACATCTTTGGTCCCTACTTTTCATGCTAAGCATTGATGAATAGTTTCTAACAAAGCTCATTCCTATATATACACTTGTGAGCTGTCAACGAATGACTAAGTGTCAAAATAACCAACGTAAATTACGTAACTGTCACTAAATCCTATTTACGCATAATAACCTTCTAGTAAAAGTAAACTAATCGTAAGCGTACACCTGAGAGTCAAGCAATCGTAAGCGTACACTTGTCTACAAGTGCGATACTTTACACACACAAATTAAACTGTCGAAAACCTAATTGACCACGTAAATATAAACGTCATAATCAACACTAATTTATTAATACAAATAAGACAAAGCAATGTTGTTCCAAATATTTACAAGTACACACAATCTCACAGAATCGTATGCTGAGTCATGCTGAGTCACTCAACGAAACTCCTTGATTTTCGTCAAAGAATCCGAGACGTCCAAAAATACACATCGTGTGATTTGACGCGATTTCGTGTCCTCCTTGAAAAATAACGGCGGCCTTTGTCCGCCGTCCGTAGCTCTTATTCGGCACCGTCGATGTCGTGCCACGTGGTCACAAAGTCCACTTGACGAAACGACGTCAAACCATCCAAATCAGTCAGTACCGTCACCACGTACTTCGCCGTAAATGCCGCTGACCAAATAAAAAATACAACTGTCCAAAATTGATACTTCATACTGGCGGCGTCCTTTTTCATTAATGCGCCTGTCGCATTATATTTCGTACGGCCAATGTACATTTTTAAACACTTCGAATATTTCAAAGTCAGATCGCTTCGCGATCCGCCGTCCATTTCTATTACGCATTCCGCGCCACTCAATTAGTCCTTTACGCCCCTTTAAATGTATCCGTACATTTACTCCCCCAATCAATGAAACCATGCAAACCTCCACGCTACACTTTGTGAACATGTACGCACCAAAAACCGCGACATGAAACATCGCAAACGCACAAAACGACGAGTACGCACGAAACTAAATCTTCAAAAACAACAATCCGTACAAGAACAACAAGGTTACATGAACCGACGTAAAGGGACGTGAAACGACACTTAACTACTCAAAATAGCGTACGTACAAAAGAACAAATAACGTGCGCATAATCATACATTGTTAAAGTATAGTTCACAACTGAAATTGTACTTCAACAAGAAGTAAGGACAAAAGAAGTAAGGACAAAAGAAGCAAGGATAAAAGAAGTAAGGACAAAGGAAGTAAGGACAAAAGAAGCAAGGACAAAAGAAGTAAGGACAAAGGAAGTAAGGACAAAGGAAGTAAAGACAAAAGAAGTAAGGAAAAAAGAGGTAAGGACAAAAGAAGTAAGGACAAAAGAGGTAGGACAAAAGAAGTAAGGACATAGGAAGGACAAAAGAAGTAAGGACAAAGGAAGTAAGGACAAAATAAGTAAGGACAAAAGGAGCAAATAAGAATTAGGAAATTGGTGGGGAGATATTGGAGGAGAAATGGGATGTGAAGGAATTGGGGATAGAGGAGAAATTGAAATTGGAGGAGAATTGGGTGTTGAAGAGCTGGGGATAAGGAGGAATAAGAATAGAGGGAGAAACAAAACGAAAACAAACTAAAAGTGGCTTTCAATACGCTTTCTTCTAGATCAATTAAAATAGATTATGGGCCTAATTTTCACTTATAAAATGGAAGCAGTGAATTATAAACATTTTAAAGCTTAAACAGATAATAAATTATGAATACGAAGATTAATGCAGATTAGGAAATCGGTTTTGATTATTACAATGGGTCTCAAACGAGACTTAGAATGTTTGTCAAAAAAGACAAGTATAAATTGATCATGGATTGGGTTTCAAGTCAAATATTCAAAGGTCAAATTTTGGGTTTGATGGGGTGTAACTATAATTGAATTCAAAAAGAAATTTTCCCGAGCTTTGTCATAAATACTCTAAATTTTCGGTTGTCGGCTGATAATACATTGGAAGAAGCAATTACTTGATTTTTTTATTATTATTATTATTTTATTTTTTTTGTTTGAAAACAAGAAATTGAGGTTGTCATGTTAACAAATCAATTCTTAAGCGACAATCTTCAATTTTTATTTTTTTACAATGAAACGTATTTTTATCAACCTCAGACTTTTCTCATACAAAAAAAATGAGCGGAAAACATAAAGAATAATTAAGAACAAAGTGGAAAAAAAAAAAGAGTAATGAAAATCAAGGAAGAGTAAAAGTGAAAAAAAGGCAAGATTAAAAAAAAAAATATCGATAAAAACAATTCACACCATTCTTGGTGCAAAAACAATTACAGTAATAATAAAAAACAAAAAATCTGCAGAAGTAAACCGGAGATAACAACAAATCAACTTTTCAATTTGTAAAAAAACAAATCATTTTATTTCGCATCTTATGTCACCACAAAAGGACAAAATATTATAAATTGACTCTATCCACAGTAATTTTGAACTGTGTTTGGTTCCTTTGGTAATATTAGAGGACCTGTAAATCACAAAAAAAGGAGAAATGTCTGCAAAAAGTAAAACAAAAAAGAAAAATCAGAAAAAAAAGAACAAAAACAAAGGAAAATACAACAGATGAAAAATAAATAAAAACTAAATAGAAATGCACAACTGAGAATCGATATTGTGACATCAGTAAAAAAGTTATTTTTAGTGTTTTTTCTGCTCATAAAAAAATTATGAAAATAAGTTAAGAATACTTTCACCGTTACTCTTCTAAAATGTTTTTAATTTTATGTTGTGTTTATTTTCATTTTAAGTCTATTTTTTAAAAAATTGAGCTGTCCAATGTTGATTTCCAGATGATTTTGAGAAAAAAAAAAGGGAGAGCACTATTTTATGTTATTTTATATTCTTTTATTATTATTATTTATTTTTTTTGTATTTTTTTTATTTGATTATTTTATCTTATTTTCAACGATGGTTTCTTCAAATCTAGCTACCAAAAATACTTAATTTTACATTTTCTAAATACGGTCGAATTAATAAATTCCATTGTTTTTTTTTTTTTTTGTAAGGGTTATTTTTTACTTGTTAATTTTATTGTTAATTCTTTTTTCAAAGGCTAGAAAAAAAAATCAAATAATTTTCTTTCCCAAGGATTTCAGATATCACCTTTATGGACAACTTCCGAAAGGCGTGACAGTTGTCGAACAAAATCGGCAAGATCGACAAAATCGCCAGAATCGCCAAAATCGTCAAATTCGCCAAAATCGCCAAAATCGGCAGAATCGATTCGGGACGTCGACAGAAAAGAGAATCCGTAATAATCGGCGATAGTCGAAGTGTACGAAACTCACACATAGATTTCGTGCGCACGGAATTTGTGTTCCGTGTATATCGAACTTTTTTACTTTCAATTTCCCCAAAATTTTCGTACGGCATCCTTCGTTCCGCGACTCTCAAAAACTTCCGCTCGACAACCGTTGACTGGCGTTGACTTCTGTTGACTTTCGTTGACTTTTTTGACTGTTTTATTTGTCCACTTTCCTTAATTGTCCGTTCCATGTTTGTCCTTTCTATGTTTGTCCTTTTCTAAAGTTTGTCCTTTCTATGTTTGTCCTTTCTACGTTTGTCCTTTCTTTGTTGGACCTTTTCTATTTTTGTCCCTTTCTATATTTGTCCTTTTCTATATTTGTCCTTTTCTGTGAATGTACACATTTCCTTTACACTAAAATCGTGCAAACTTTCCAAATGTCCTTTAATTGGCAACACTATTTTTGGTGTGGTAAAAAAAAGTTAAAATTCGAGTGTACGGAAAAATTCGACATTCGAGATCCGAAAAAACGGATAGAAGTTGAAATTCGATTTTTCTACTTTACGGTTTTTCTGGTGCCCAAAAGTGTCCAAATAAATATAAAATATATTATATTTACATATATTTACTGGTCGGTCTTCCGTAACTGAAAAAGTAAAAGACATGGAAAGGGAAGACGACAAAATTCGAAGAAGACCCAATAATATACAGAAACCCAAAATAGTGTGGACAAGGAAGGGGGGGGAGAGGGAGAGGGAGAGGTTTCAGCGCGGAGGACTGGTCCTGCGGGGCACATAAAAAAATAAGGTGTCAGAAAAAAAAGAAAAAAGTTAAAATAACAAAGTTTCCAATTCAAAAAAAAAAAAAAAAAAAAAAAACAAAAAGAAAGGCCAAGAGTCCAGATTCTCGTCACTAATTCCAGTGTGAAACTTACAACCATAATAATAAAGTGCGGAATATCTGCTTTTAAATACAGTGCGTTTTTTGTGCGTATCGTTTGACCCAGTTAAAATTAAATACGTGCTATTATTGTTAAATGTTTTTTTCACCACTTAAAACATCTTTTCTCCGTACACACTTGTCGGATTTTAGATCTGACGGCTGCGATTGAAAGGTAAGATTCTCAGCTTTCGATTGGCAGTCTCAAGTTAAAAATCGCACAAGTGTGTACGGAGAAAAGATGTTTTAAGTGGCGAAAAAAACTATTAACCCTATTAGCGATACACGGTGTACTTCCTTGTCGTATGCCACACACATCCCGCTATTTACTCTAGTTGAAAAGTACGAAAGAGGTACGGAAACGCTGTATACGGTTGCCCAATACCATACACGTGTCACATGTTTTTTTTTTTTTTTAAACTCCTATATTGAGCGTACAATACTACAAGGCAGCCAGATATAGTGTTCCGACGCTTTTTCACACTTTTAGAATACGACTCGCACTAAATTTTGAATCATTTCTGAGTCACCGCACGAAAACGTCACCCACCCACCCACCTCCGGAAAATGCGGGCACACCAAAATAAAGTGTCAAAAAAAAAAAAAAAAAAGGGTCCAAATAACAAAATACAAGTAACAGCCCAAAAATACAATCTTCCGACCACTTTTCCACACATTAGAAATAAAATACGATTCGCACTAAATTTTGAGTCTCCGCACGAAAATTTTCTGTACTCTACTCACCTCCGCAAAATGCGGCTCGCCAGACGGCCGCCCCCGCTAACTGCCGGCGCGAATTCGTATTTTAGACGGAAGCCGGCCGCCCGGCCGACGCTTCCGCCGACCAATCCCACCGGGGACAAAGGCGGAGTGCTCGAGGACGCCGGCTTTTTGGACTTTTCGTATTTTGTCGTTTCCGCAGTCGATTTTTGCCACGTTACCTCGGATTGGGCTCTCGCATGGCGACAAATTTCGGACTTTTCGAAGGAGAGAGCCATGGGACGCCCGGGATAGTCCCGATTTTCCGAATCTTTCGTTTTAACCGGATTTTCCATCGAATTTTCTAAATTTTCTAGCGAATTTTCCGAATTTTCCCTCGAACTTTCCGAATATATCGTCGAATTTTCCGAATATAGCGTCGAATATTCCGAATTTTCCATCGAATTTTCCAAAATTTCCACCGAAATTTCCGAATATATCATCAAATTTTCCGAATTTTCCATCGAATTTTCCGAACACTTCGTAATTTTCGGATTTTCCCCCGAGTACGGTAGAGGTCCTGCCACGTGTCCACAAACTTCCTCCAGAGTGGAATTCTCCTCCGACCGACTCTTGGCGATCGTCTTCTTCTGCCACGTGGCATTGTCTTTCAGTCTGAGAAACATGACGTCATCCGTTTTGTCGTTTTCCTCATCCGAAACCTCGCACGTGTCGGGGTAGAGATCTTCCTCCACTTGGTCGTGACCGCGAGGGAGAGACGTGACGTCACCCCTGAGAGACGTGACGTCACCCTCCGGATACAAATCTTTCTCTTCCCATCTTTTGAATGACGTCAGCTGGTCGGCGGTCCCCCATTGGCCGGCGACGGGCGGTGACGTCAGCGGCTCCACGCGGCGCTTCTGGGTGCGGAGGCGCCAACGGATGGCCTGCATTGTGCCACGTGGCAGTACAGATTCCATGCTTCGCACGAGGAAGGGAGGGAGGGAGGGAGGGAGGGAGGGAAGGAAAAGGGGGGGAATGGATGGAGGGAGGGAGGGAGGGAGAGGGAGGAGGGAGGGAGGGAGGGAGGGAGGGAGGGAGGGAGGGAGGGAGGGAGGGAGGGAGGGAGGGAGGGAGGGAGAGGGAGTGGTGGGAGAGGTTCTTCAGAAAGTGTCTCGTAAATAGAGAGTGCGACTTTTATAAGGAGGTGGGCAGGGAAGGGAAGAGAGACGGCGGTATCCTTTCCGCGGACTAAAAAAAGGAGCTGGGGACGCTTTCTTCTACTTGGTAAGCTTTTTGGATTAAACAGTACACCTGGCACGCGGAATATCGCTTAGAAAAGGATAAAACAGCGAGATTGATAGATTGTACGGTGTACACGATATCAAAAAAAATACAGTACTGTACAACACAATCTGTACGGTCGAATAAGCGGCACATGCGTCGTTACATATACTTTTATGACCACTTAAGGAGGGAGAAGGCGCAGAAATGATTGGTACAAGTTGGCGGCATTGTAGCGACACATCCGTACATTCGGTACATTCTTTTTCGTACATGCTGTACGGTGAGCTGATCTTCCTAAGAATCTGAAACGACAAAATTTGGCGTCGTCTCGTCAGATTCGAGGCTGCAATGATGAGAACGCGTGTATCGATTTGTCGTCGTCGTGGCAGCGTGTTAACTCAACACGTGTGATTTTTCTCGCCAGTGTACGGCTCCTCTTACATTAAGAGCGTTTTTCCATTAGGGGGTCTCAGTAAACGTCAAAAATTCGTTTACTGCAGCCATCGTTCCATTGTGTCGGGTCAGAACCGACATTTTATTTGTATGGAAAACTTTGATTGGTCCACGTAATAAATGAATAAGATTCTATAAATCTTTAAAGACTCTCTGACAGCGAATTGTGACCACTTATTTGTACCAGCGAAGGTAAAAAGTGACTCGTACGACTTATTGAATGAAATCGGTACGGGCGGACGAAACTTAAGATTTGCAAAAGCGTACGAAAATGTCAAAAGGGTTAGTGGATGGCAACAGACGCGTGAAACAATATCCTCCGTCAAATATTTTTTTGCGGCTTCCGGTGGCTTCGCATCCTCCCTGGCGGAAGGCACATGTCATGCGCGACGTGTACCCACCTGGTCACGCGGTCGTCGTGGATATTTGATCACTTTTCCACGAGGCGCGATGCTATTCGTTCAGGCAATTAGAATTGACCTACTCCGGGTCACTTGTTGCGAACTGAAAGTGTCAGAAGATGGAATATCCGATTATGCATCCGACGGTCCACGTTTACGCCCATAAACGTGGAGAATCAAATCCCTCATACAGTAGGCTTGTTTTTGTGACATTCTAATTTTTTTGGTACGGCACTGTACGAAAGAGTTCAGCTTTCAGTAAACAACGACATTTTTCCCCTAATGGAACCTTACCCTTAGGGTAAGGTTCCTAAGGGTAAGGTTCCATTAGGGGAAAAATGCCGTTGTCTACTGAAATCCGGACTCTTTTGTACACACCGCGCATGACATGTGCCTTCCACCAGGGAGGATGCGAAGCCACCGGAAGCCGCAAGAAAATCTTTGACGGAGGATATTGTTTCACGCGTCTGTTGCCATCCACTAACCCTTTTGACATTTTCGTACGCTTTTAAAAATCTTAAGTTTCGTCCACCCGTACAGATTTTATTCAATACGTCGTACGAGTAACTTTTTACCTTCGCCATTACAAATATGTGGTCAAAATTTCCTTTCAGAGATTCATTGAAGATTTCCAAAATCTTATTAATCTATTACGTGGACCAATCAGGTTTTGCCACGCAAATAAAATGTCGGTTAATGACCCGACACAATGCAACGATGGCTTCAGTAAACGAATTTTTTACGTTTACTGAGACCCCCTTAATGGAAAAACGCTCTAAATTGACACTTTGTACAAAGAGATTTCGCACGTGTGATGTTGCACCTAAAATCTTGGGAGCCAAACTTTTGGTGTCCCAAATTGTCGAGTTTTTCGTCGACGCCATTCCTACTTCACGACAAATCGAAGATTTTTTTGCTCAAAACGACAAATATTAAGCACGGGCACGGGATAATATACCGCGCATGCGCTAATTGTCTTTTAGGGTTTGCTCGATCTTGCACAGGAGAGTGGATATACGGCAGAGCTCATCGTACGGACAAGTAGATATATACGACAAATCGCATTAAACACGACATGTGCGACTTTACCTGAAAGTGTTGTTGTCACGTGATGTTCGTCAGAAGAGTGGACATTATTGATCCGTACATTAGTTATCCGTACATTATTAATCGGTCGGCGTTACCTTAGAGGAGTAAGGGTATGTCCCATAGTTCAAAAGTAGGTGAAAGTCGCCCATACAATATGCCTATTGTACGCAAAAAATACAATATACCCTTAAGACCATAGTTGTTCACGGCGATTAGTGCGAACGTACCGTACGTGACGAATTATACGTAACAAACGCATTGAACCTTTTGATCAAATCGCAAAAAATCGTTAATGAATTTCCTTCCGTACTGTTCCGTACAATCGAAAATCGGCCATGTGTGCACGGCTATAAGGCTTTAATTTTTTTAAGTGGCCAAAAATAAATATCACTAGTAGGGATATGATTCTGCCAGATCCTTACGGGTTCAGAGAAATACGGGCTATTGGCTTCAGTACACCGCCAATCGTTATTAGCGTTGTGTACGCTAATTCCGTCCCGCTTTTTTTTTATTTTATTCTCAAATAGAATTATCCACACTATTTAAAAAAAACCCTAATTCCTAATTAGAATAGACGATTTCTTCGAAAATTTCCAAATTCCCAATTAGCGTAAACCACGCTAATTATTCGTATACGCTAAAAAAACTTACACGCTAATAACGATTGGCGGTGTACTGTACTGTAGCCTCTAGGTTATATGAGCGACTCTCCATCGTACGGGTCCATAATGGTACGGACGTATAGGCCAAATGAAATGTTCCAGACGTCGCTGGAAGAGTCGCAGTGCGACAGTTTCTATCAAACGAAATTTATCCTGCGACTCCAAAAATGAAGAAAAAGAGTATGTTTGCATAGTTCCGATTCTTTTATCGATATATCGGTCTCGCAATACGTCATGCACACCGTGTATCGCTATTAGTGTAAATATTTTTTTAGCCACTTAAAACATCTTTTCTCCGTACACATTTGTCCAATTTTCAATTTGAGACCGTCAATCCAGAGCTAAGAATTTTACCTTTCAATAGCCACCGTCAAATCACAATCGGACAAGTGTGTACGGAGAAAAGATGTATTCCACGCATAGTTCAAAAGTAGGCGTTTTTATGGTAGGCCTTTGGTAGGCGCACAAAACTTGGCACAAAACTCGCGTAGAGTAGGCATACTGTATGTGTGTGCATTGTGCACACTCTTGTACGAACGTACGAATTGTTGTTTTGAAAACTTAGTTTCGTGCGTACTACACACTTTGTGCGCACGCGACGTTTCGTGCGTAATTTGTTAAATGAATTTACTGTGGAGGTTCGAATGGATTCGCGGATTGGGGGAGTGAACATACAGATATATTGTTCTGGGACGAACGAAATAGTAATTGAGTGGCTCGGAATACGTTTGCAAATGGACGGCGGATCGCGAAGCGATCCGTTGTGAAATGTACGAAATGTTGAATATGTACGCCGCCGGTACGGAGCGTCTTATTTAGACAGGTGTACTTCATTTGCGACACGCTCATTTAATGCAAAAGACGCATGTTCAGTACGGAAAAGATTTTGAAGGTACGGTTTAATTTCGGCAAGTGGGTCATGGTACATTTGGAGGGCGGACGGCGTCCGCCGATATTTTTCAAGGAATCGCAATTTTGATGACGTGGTATCAAGTGAACCGTACGTATGTGATGTCGGTTCAATACGTGGTTTCGTCCACGAGTGAATAATCAAGTTGATACTCAGTACGCGGATTTTATGGAAGCGTCGGTGTAAACATTTTGATTTAACATTGTTTTGTCTTTTTGTGCATTAATTATTAGTGTAGAATTACATTTTCTGACATACCTTGAATTATTCAAGTATACTCACATTAATTTAAGTAGATGGTAAATTACGTACGGCTGGTATGCCTCCGTACATTTAGTAGTAAGCCTGAGTGTATATATTGTAGAACTTAGTCATTTCAGGGCATAGGAACTTTCTGTACCAAAAACTGTTTATGATCATTTTTGGTAATTTTGTCTGAGTATTGCTCTCAGATCTGATGTCAGAATTATCTGAAATTCTGCATGTGTGTTCCTCTTTGTATTTTTAATATTATCACAGATTTGCAGGTCTATTGTGTGCCTGGTCTGTGTTTTACTTTATTGTGAAGTTAGTCTGTTTAATCAAAGTTCTGGCAGACTGTTTTTCTGCAACTTTGACTAGATGATGTGATCACTCTGATTATTATTTTTGTCTGAAACTTTGTGAGGTTATTCTATAGCCTATATACTATCTGTAAGTGTAGTTTCAGGTTATTGTGTTAATTCTGTTGAATTCTGTGTGTATCCAAAGTAGGCTGTTTTTGGGGTAGTCTGTGGTGCTTCCGAGGGTGAATCCATGGCTAGAAATGGCTATGGACAACAGGTTATGGGCCCACGCCCATGGCTACCCATACTGGATGAATCGTATTTACCCATATTTGATGGAACTGAATATTATTGTTGGAGGAGTATTATGGAGAGCTACTTCAAGTTGAGGGAGCTTATGGATGTGGTGGATGGGACATGTGTCGAAACATCGGCTGAATGGGAGGAGAAAAACCTGGAGTGCTTGAGGATCATCAAGCTATCTATGACTGAGGAAATTGTAATGAGTTACCTTGATGTGAAGAGTGCAGCTGAATTGTGGAAGTGGTTGCAACGTATTTATCAAAAGACTTCTGTGTATCACTGGATGATTAGTGCTACAAAAATATTTGAGTATAAGTATGTTGGAGGTAGTGTGTTGAAATATTGCCTTAGTTTGCAAAGATTGTTTGCAGAAAATGATATTGCAGGAGGAAATTTTACGAATGTTCAAAAGGCTCTCATTTTAATGAAAGGATTACCTAAGGAATATAGGTGTGCGTTTGATAGATTAAACCAAGTTGATAAAAAGGATTGGAACTTACCATTAGCAATCAGATTTGTTTTGGATGTAGTAGATGATAAAAAGGCTTTAAAGGATAGGGGGGATTTTGAAGGTGTTAGATCACAGTTTCAGAAAAATAGAAAAAGTTGCAAATCAGAAAATTGCTTTTACTGTAATGATTTAGGACATACTTTTAGAGTATGTCCATTATATAAAAGTGCATGTGTCATAGGAAATTTCAGAAACGGATGGGATGACGATCGAGTTCGACCCCCCACACGAAAGGATACACTTCCAGTCGATAAATTTGTATACTTGCCGACTGTTGTTTTTCTAAATATGGAAAATGAGGAAGGAAGAGAAAAATTTGGTGTCACTGAAAATGGAGTGGAGAAAGAGGAAGAGGTGACAGACAATGATCTGGTTTCTGTCAATTTTTCCGACGACAGATTGGTGAGTGAAAAAGATTTACAGGAAGAAGAGGTTAATGTAGTGAGGATAGCTGGAGAGAGTGACGGTCAATTGGAAGTGGAAACTGAAAATAATTTGCATGAGGAGATTACTGTACCTAAAGAGAGAGAGAGAAAAAGTGCTCAGAAAATTGAAGTAGGAGAGGAAGATTATAATATTGGAAAAGAAAACAAATGTTCAAAAATTGAGAAAATACCAAAATTTATTAAGAAAGCAAAGAAAAGAAGTAGAAGTCAAAGGATAAGCCGTAGAAGAAAACATGTGCAGAAAATGGTCAAAAGAAAGCATCGTGAAAAATAATTTTAGAGAAGTGACTATCTTTTACATTAAGTAATCTTTTTGAGGAATTTCCAATTTAAAACTTTGAATTTTGAAATTGTGTGAGAAGGAAAGTTTTTACTTTTGAAGACCTAGAAAGAGGTAGTGGAAGCAATGGTGTGTTTAAGAAGGAAGGATTTTGGAAGACATGGCAGCAGGCAGTGGGAGCAGTGGTGACGTCAGCGGAAACAGTGGTGACGTCAGCGGAAGCAGTGGTGACATTTGAACGAAATGTACAGTTACATTTCAAACGCGGTATATTTTACTATGGGTGCACGAAACTAAATTTTCGGGGGAGTGTTGTTTTGAAAACTTAGTTTCGTGCGTACTACACACTTTGTGCGCACGCGACGTTTCGTGCGTAATTTGTTAAATGAATTTACTGTGGAGGTTCGAATGGATTCGCGGATTGGGGGAGTGAACATACAGATATATTGTTCTGGGACGAACGAAATAGTAATTGAGTGGCTCGGAATACGTTTGCAAATGGACGGCGGATCGCGAAGCGATCCGTTGTGAAATGTACGAAATGTTGAATATGTACGCCGCCGGTACGGAGCGTCTTATTTAGACAGGTGTACTTCATTTGCGACACGCTCATTTAATGCAAAAGACGCATGTTCAGTACGGAAAAGATTTTGAAGGTACGGTTTAATTTCGGCAAGTGGGTCATGGTACATTTGGAGGGCGGACGGCGTCCGCCGATATTTTTCAAGGAATCGCAATTTTGATGACGTGGTATCAAGTGAACCGTACGTATGTGATGTCGGTTCAATACGTGGTTTCGTCCACGAGTGAATAATCAAGTTGATACTCAGTACGCGGATTTTATGGAAGCGTCGGTGTAAACATTTTGATTTAACATTGTTTTGTCTTTTTGTGCATTAATTATTAGTGTAGAATTACATTTTCTGACATACCTTGAATTATTCAAGTATACTCACATTAATTTAAGTAGATGGTAAATTACGTACGGCTGGTATGCCTCCGTACATTTAGTAGTAAGCCTGAGTGTATATATTGTAGAACTTAGTCATTTCAGGGCATAGGAACTTTCTGTACCAAAAACTGTTTATGATCATTTTTGGTAATTTTGTCTGAGTATTGCTCTCAGATCTGATGTCAGAATTATCTGAAATTCTGCATGTGTGTTCCTCTTTGTATTTTTAATATTATCACAGATTTGCAGGTCTATTGTGTGCCTGGTCTGTGTTTTACTTTATTGTGAAGTTAGTCTGTTTAATCAAAGTTCTGGCAGACTGTTTTTCTGCAACTTTGACTAGATGATGTGATCACTCTGATTATTATTTTTGTCTGAAACTTTGTGAGGTTATTCTATAGCCTATATACTATCTGTAAGTGTAGTTTCAGGTTATTGTGTTAATTCTGTTGAATTCTGTGTGTATCCAAAGTAGGCTGTTTTTGGGGTAGTCTGTGGTGCTTCCGAGGGTGAATCCATGGCTAGAAATGGCTATGGACAACACGAATCTGACGTATCATCATAGTACAGCACACGCCGCCAGACGAATTTTTTAAGCGAACTGACACGGCGTAGGATGACATTCCGCGGGAAAAAAAACCCGGAAAAAAAAAACAGACTGAAGTCTTATCGTAAGTTGTGTTTTGGGCTGTGATCTTCTTATATCGCTACTTTGATCAGCGACCGTCCGATCGTCCAAATCTGACGGTTTAAACAAAAAATACCTCAAAACTCACGGAAAATATTTTTTTTTCCAAATTTTTTTTAAAATTTAGACATGACGTTTAATTCTCTAATCGGTCGATGTGCTACTCAACCTTATTACTATTTTTTTTCATTTTGCAACCAATACAGCATGGGTCTTAAGGCCATATTGAATGTTTTACGTACAATAGGCATATTGTATGGGCCTACTTTCACCTACTTTTGAACTATGATTCAGTGGCAAATAATACATTAACACTAATAGCGATTCGCGGTGTATTGGGCCTCGTGTTAATTCTTAAAACAAGCGGACAAAAATGTGGAAGGCTTTAGTGTGAAAGGACTGAAAAAATCCTGGAAAACACATCAAAACTCATAAAAACTAATAAATATAATAAAAGGTTAAAAATTCTTTTGTCCTTGTCGCTGTCAAATCTTTCGTAATCATTGCAGATCTAACCTGTGCGGCAAATAAGGGTACGTCCCCATGTGTTAAAGTATCTACTTTTCTTTGTCTTTTTGCCCTAAAATTCAAGGAACTTTGACAAAAACTTTAGCCCTACAATAAAATCATGTTTACCAAAGTATAGTGAACGTCAATTCATACTTTGGATGTACGGCTTGTTTGTCTTCATGTGAACGCATTTTGGCGTTTTCCCCTTTTCGACCCACGGGCAAGAGAATCCAGCCCAAAAAAAAACTTCATCCAAAAATCACCTCGAGGGGGTGATTTTAGATAAAGTATCGCCCAAACAGCGAATGAAAAACGACCCACGCACGCGCCACACGAGAGCATTTTTTTTTGGAATGGGGAGAGTCCTCGCTATTTTTCTCCGTGGCCGTCACGCGCATGTACGGAAAACAATTTGCAGGGGTCTCGGACCTCCACTTTCTTTATGGGTCCTTTGGATGATTTTTCGCCGTCGTTGCCTCTTCCCCTCTCCCTCTCACACTATCACTTTTATCTCACACTTTTTAGAATGAGACACGAAAATATTGATATAAAATGAAAGATCTTTTAAAAATATTTTTGTTGACAATATTTAGGTTTTTTTATAATGGCAAGTCGAATGGGAAAAGTAGAAAAAACGAAATCGGGAAACCACGGCGTTAAGTTCTTGAATCAGTGACGTCGACGTTGTCACAAGTGAGCGTGACGTCACAATGTCACCAAACCGTCGAGGTGGGTTGAGTCTAACAGAGAAAATTGAAGCGAACTCATCGCAGATGAACATCCGACGGCCAGTATTACCTCCAAGACCTCCGGAGAGTATCGGCAAGATTCTCTGTAATGTTGGTTTTCTTATAAAAACAAAATAGGCGGTACGAACTGGTACGGAGAGTCGCGGATTTCTGTTAGAAACGCCACTTTTCGCTTGATGGAACTTCACCCTAAAAGGTTAAAAACTCTTCTGTCCTTGTCGCTGACAAATCTTTCGCAATCATTGCAGATATAACCTGGGCGGCAAAAACACGCGAATCGAGACCCTGTTACCAAAGGAACTTCTCGAAAAGGCCGTTGCGTTCACACTAAAACTTTCGGGGACGTTCCGTCAACCAATAATATTTCTCCACGGCCGAAAGCGTGTCACATCGACGGTCGTACGTTTCTTGGACCAGTATGTTTTCTCGACGGCCGAAAGCATGCCACGTTGATGGTCATATTTATAAAGACACGAATACAGGATCCTCCGGATTTGTCAAATCCTTCTACCTCCAGATTTGCCTTCTTGGCTTCTTGCGATACTTTTGTCGTTGACCGTCAACCGCACGAAATCGATTTAGATTCAGCGTGTGACACGTCAGTATGTTCGGCAGAGAGGGCGACGGCACACATTATTAGTGTGCAAGAGCCCTTGAAGCGACGTAGCGATGACGTCATCAAGGGCTAACATTAATTTGAGGGGGAAGACTTTATCAACGGGGAAAGTGCCAAAATAAAAGGAAAATGTTTTAAACACAGATATTCCTATAACGAGACAAAATAATGAGTACAGTACTATGGCACTTATCGTACAGACGCTCCCCGTCGTACAAATAGAATCTTGGTTCGTATAATTTTTAGTTTTTTACCACAAAGACACATATATAAAAAATAGTTCTGTAGTGACACGTGTCAAACAAGTTTAAAGAGATTAAATATTTAAGCGTCTCAATTTTTCTCGCGTATTCAAAAGAAAAACAATTAGTGTGGCTTCTGCGGAACTCTACGAAAGAAAATATCAAAATAGTACATCTATGTCGGCTGCTCGTGTTCCACGTGTCTGCCGTACATTAATGTACCTTTTTGACAAGCGAAAAAAATCGAGCGTAAAAAACTTTTTCCCGCTAGTATTGTCGCCCTATCACAACTGTCGAATTTATATTTTCATTTTTTTTGTCCAATATTTTTTTCAGTTTCCATTGGCGGGCAGTTTGACCATTGTCCATATAGGTTTCCCTCGTTGACTTAAAAAAAAAAGGTAAGCCTTCGTCGTTTGTCTTATTATCTACCACGCACTTCCTCCCGTTGACTTTCACATATTTAATTATTTACACTCCCATAAATGCGACGACCTTTCGACTACTCTCTAGTACAAGGACCAAAGATATTTGTGATGACGTCAGAACCCTAATTAATGACGCGTGCTTAGCGCGATGACGACCGTACGATGCTAACCCTACGGGATGCGCATCTCTACGAACGAGGCAAACCATTGTTAAACCATTTCCGCAATTTGTGGAACAGAATCCTGTTTATTTTTTTTGTCCGTGGCACTGTTGAAACCAGATCTGTACGGCCAATGCCATTGTCGACGGCGCGAGGGGGAAATCCGCTTATCAGTCAACATCCAATTGGCGATGTGATTCTAATTGTGCCGTACAACTTGTATCGCTATTAGGGTTAATATTTTTTTCAGCAGTTAAAATATATTTTCTCCGTACACACCTGTCCAATTTTCAATTTGAGACCGCCGACCGGAAGCTGAGAATCTTACCATTCTATCTCCACCGTCAGATCCAAAATCCAACAAGTGTGTACGGAGAAAAAATGTTTTAAGAGACGAAAATACAAAATTACTATGGGTATGTCCCCATGAATTAAGGTATCTACTTTTCTCTGTCTTTTTGCCCTAAAATTCAGGGAACTTTGACAAAAACTTTAGCGTACGAAAAAATAATTTTTACCAAAGTAAAGTAAACGTCAATTCATACTTTGGATGTACGGCGTGTTTGTCGTCATGTGAACGCATTTTGGCGTTTTCCCCTTTTCGACCCACGGGCAAGAGAATCCAGCCCAAAAAAAAACTTCATCCAAAATCACCTCGAGGGGGTGATTTTAGTTCAAGTACCGCCAAAACAGCGAATGAGAAATGACCCACGGACGCGCCACAAGAGTGTGAAAATTTTAGGACGAGGGAGAGTCCTCGCTATTTTTCTCCGTGTCGTCACGCGCATGTACGGAAAAAAATCTGCAGGAGTCTCAGACCTCCACTTTCATTCATGGGGTCCTTCGCAAAATTTTGCGCCGTCATCGCCTCTCCCCTCTCCCTCTCACACCATCGCTTTTTTCTCACACTTTTTAGAATGAGAGACGACAATATTGGTATAAAATGAAAGATATTTTAAAAATATTATTTTTGACAATTTTTAGGTTTTTTTTAATGGCAAGTCGAGCGAGAAAAGTAGAAAAAACGAAATCGGAAAACCATGGCAGAAAGTTATTGAATCAGTGACGTCGACGTTGTCATGAGTGAGCGTGACGTCGCAATATCACCAAACCCTAAACATCTAAGATTTCACAAAAATCTAGACGTCTACAACTGACGTTGTTTTTGTTGGCGCCACCAATCGTCGGAAGTTTCGTAGTCGCCTTCAATCGTCACAAGTTGTACCTACGTTTACAACCGTCACATTCCAAAGTTCCGATTTCATTTTCGCACATAGGGACGCTCTTCAAAGTAGTACGGAGAATCCTTACTACAGCCCAAAAAACTTTATCAAAGTACCGATTACATGGGGATGTACCCTAATAGCGATTCACGGTGTAATGTAGATGACGCGTTTATTGCACAAGACAACCACGTAATCCTCCAGCTATCCTATTATTGGCCGCAAGCGATACAGTTTTCAAATGCAGGAATCGGTATCCGAGTCAGCGATCTCGTCCATCAGAAGTTGATGACTCATCCATCACGTTATGCCAGCAAGGTACCTATCGCCCGCGTACATTATTGCGACGAATACTGTACAGTGTACACAGAGTATCGCTATTAGGGGTTAATAATTTTTACGCCACATTAAACATATTTTCTCCGTACAGACCTGTCCGATTTTTATTTTGAGACCGCCAATAGGAGGCTAAGAATCTTCCATTTCGATCGCAACCGTCGGATCCACAATCCGACATGTGTGTACAGATAAAAGATGGATTAAGTGGCAAAAAAAACATTATCCCTAATAGCGATACACAGTGTACCACGTAGGTTTGGACAGACGGTTACAAAATTTGAACGTCGTATGTCAACCATAGTTCAAAAGTAGGCCTTTCTATTGTAGGCAATTTGTAGGCGTCTTTATCATAAGTTCTGTTATAGGCTTTTCATGTGATCTTTTTAATTCGCTACTTTGATCAGTGACCGTCCGATCGTCCAAATCTGACGACAGTCCTATCGTAAGTTGTGTTATGGGATTTTCATGTGATCTTCTTCGATGGCTACTTTGATCAGCGACCGCCCGATCGTCCGAATCTGACGGGTTAAATAAAAAATACATCAAAACTCACAGAATTTTAATTTTGTCCGAATGTTTTTTCAAAATTTAGACACGACGTTTAATTCTCTATTGATAGATGTGTAACTCAACCCTGTTACTATTTTTTTTCATTTTGCGACCAATACAATATTGGTCCTAAAGTCATATTGTATGTTTTGCGTACAATAGGCATATTGTATGGGTCTACTTTCACCTACTTTTGAACTATGATATGAACGCACAGACGAAATATACGATTTGTAGAAACGTACTTAAATATTACGATCTATGCATGAATACTTATTAGGGTGAAGTTCCATTAGACGAAAACTGAGGTTGATAACAGAAATTCAGACCTCTTCGTAGTAGGACGTACCTCTTATTTTGTATTTATCTGGAAAACAACAATACAAAGAATCTTGCCAATATTCTCCAAATTTCTAGGAGTTAACAATGGCCGTTGGATGGTTTTCCGTGAAGCATTCACTTCGACAGTTTTTGTAATTGGTGATTTACCTCGCGAGGTACCTCACCAATTACAGAAAAATTTGAGTCGCGAAACATTGGATAATGGACATACGTGTCAAGATGTCAACCAACAGAAATCAAAAAAGTTCTCACATACACGTTAAAAAATACAACAAAAAATATAAACGAAATCTCGTAACGCACTTTTCTCACGCTATTTTTGTAAGCAACCATTCGTCACACTATTTTTGGCAGCGCTCATTCGTCACGCGTAAAAATAGGAATCCTAAAAATATGAGGTGGTATCTGGCCAGGCGTCTGCAAAGAGTACAAAAGATGTGCTGCAGGATGACCTCGTACCCGCGTGCATGGTACGCAAATGAAGATTTTTGGTCAGTGTAAAAATTATTGACGATTTGCAATATCCAACCCATAGCTACGTGGCACCACTCTTTTGCTAACACGTCCATACAAACTCTACCTATGGAACTTTGTTCAAATTGTCGCATTATGTAATGTTGGCCGTACAATTACAAACATCTTTTGAAAAAAAAAAAAAAAAAACAGTACGGCCTAGTACGGAACGGTACTTTCTCCAGTAAACAACCCCACTTTTCGCCTGATGGAAGGTTACCCTAAAGCATAGTTCAAATGTAGGTGTTTTTATGGTAGGCCTTTGGTCGGCGCCTTTATCGTAAGTTGTGTTATGGGCTTTTCATGTGATCTTCTTGGATCGCTACTTTGATCAGCGACCGTCCGATCGTCCGAATCTGAATGTGTAAATAAAAAATTTTGGTCCAAATAATTTAATTGGTCCGAACAGGTCCGAATAAAATATGGGTCTTAAGGACATATTGTTTGTTTTGCATACAATATGTATATTGAATGGGCCTACTTTCACCTACTTTTGAACAATGTTTTTAAGCGAAGGTCAATGAATGGCAAAAGGAGCGTCAAATTATATCCTCGAGAAATATTTTTTCGTCAATTTTGGTGGATTTGAATCCTCTAAAGGCAACATGTCCTTAGCCCCTCGTTGTCCTATTCGTACAGATTTCGACTTTTTCACAATTTTTACGTAGTATTCGTCACTTTCATACCGTTCGTTAGATTTCGCTGTACGATGTACGAAAACGTACGGAAACCGTCCCTTTAACCCTAAAAAATCGAATAATGTACTAGAAACATACAAAAATGTACGCCATTGTAAGAAAGGAGCATCCTAAAAGGCCAAAGAGTATGGATAATGCAAGGCAGTTGTACTGTAATTTACCGGAATTTACAAAATGCACGGAAAGTACCCTAAACACCCTAAATTCCCCCCTTCAATAACCCTAAAAGTACCGAAACATACGGACGCTGTAAATAGATGTACAAATTATGTAAGTCCGTATAATTGAAATAAATTTAAACGTACGAAAATGTACTCTAAAACACTCAAAATAATCACCATCAAAAGCACGAAAAATATACAGACATTGTACGTAAATGTACAAATAAAAGCTGGTTGCTTAACAAAAATATACTAGAATGCACGAGAATTTACCCTAAAATTCCTCAAACCCCCCTTAACAACTCTAAAAGTATTGAAATGTACGAAGACAATACACAAATGTACGGAAAACTATTCGTACGTAGTCTGGTACGCATTTTATTAAATTTTGATTATCGTTAAATGTGTATTGTGCGTAGTATTTGTGTTTGTTTCGTGCGTATTATGCTCACGGGACATCTTTGCCTTTACCAAATGTAAGGTTGTTATTGCACGTCTATCGTAGATCATATCTGACATTTCCAAATGCGCCAATCGTACACATAGAGTGTGTTGCTCACGTCATCTTTGAGGACCTTTGAGTACAATATTGTAGCAACACATGGATACAATGAGCATTTGCTTCGAAAACTAAAAAATCAACAGTCGAGTTGCATAAAGGTACCAAACGAACGAATTTTGTTTTTTTTACGATTTTTTTTTTTAGTTTTTGAAATTTTTCGTAGAAATCGTATAGTTTTCCTGTAAAGATAAAAAATACGAGAAATATACGGAAATGTATTGAAAATGGAGTACAGCGTGAATCGTTATTAAAGCTAAAAAAAATAAAATATAAGAAACAATTAGTGTTAATAGCTATATTTTGGGTTAAAACGCCTAACGCGAACTAAAAAAAGCGTTAAATTGTCCATAAAACTCTAATTTGGATATACATCCCCATATTGTAGTTGCAATAATCGGTAATCACATATTCACGCTTGAACATGTGAGAACACGTTCTTGCGATTTGCCCTCGTCGCTGTGACTAGGAATCAAATCTGAGTGCGCTTTTACGTGGTAAGGCACTCAATTTCTAATGGCGACGCATTTATCTAACACTAATTATGTATATGTAAAAAAAGTAATGAGCAGGTTTAGTAAAGATTTACAATTTTCATACAATACACTATATTAAAATGATCGAAATCATAGAAATTAACGTTAATTAAATAGTGCTATATTTACGTAAGGAAAAACAGAGCTAAAAATTCAATTTTACGTTCGAGGCTCAAAATTTGAGGGCGCCTATTTAGCATTATGAACGCTAATAACGGCTGATGGTGTAGAGACAAAGAGAGATATTTCAAGTGACGACGAAATGTCTTTCATTTCATTTCGATTAAGAGTCTTCGTCCACCAAGCGTTTCCAGTAATCATACGAACACATTTATTAGCAGTAATATTTTTACCACTTATCCACCACGTCGTGCCAACGAGGCACCTATTGCCTACGTGCTTCATTTCGATTATAACCACGTTGGTTACTGTTCAGTGAACCGAAAATCTTAAAATATTTGAAAAGCACAAAATTTGAACGGCGAATTTGTAAGAACGGGCGAAAATTAAATTTTGTAAAAACGTATTAAATTTTATCCTTTTTACGTGCGTTATCACTACACGAATTATGCCATTATGTTTTAAATGCAAAGTCATTTTTACAAACGAAATGAAGCGCAAAAGGATATCCTCCAACAAATTTTTTTTTGTCGCTTTTGTTGGATTTGATCAATTCTATACAAAGAATGGAAAATGCACTTCTATGTATGTTTTGCAAGTTGGGTCTGGAGCTTTATGTTGGAGTAGCAAGAAACAAGTAGTAGCTCAATCCACTATGGTGGTTGAATACATGGCTTCTTGTCATGCGGTCAAAAAATTAATATGGGTCGAATCCTTAATCGAAGAGTTTAGATTTATAAAAAGAGGTGTTCATAAAGTGTTTCGTGATAATCAAGCTGCAATTAAAATTACAGCAAGTCATAAGCATCACTTCAAAACAAAACATATGAATATAAAATTAAGTTTTGTAAGGGAGAAAGTAAACAATAAAATAATTAAAATGGAATATAGACTAGATGGAGAAATGGTGGTAGAAATGATAAACCAAACCTGCTCCTTAGCCAAATTTTGTGTTTTGCAAAGAAAGTTGTGGATTAAAACAGAAACTTGCCTAAGAATTAAAAGAAGTGTTGAAAAAGTAATTCAAAGGTTTTATTTTCTGGCTAAGTCTAGAATGCAGAAGTTGTAGACAAAGAGTTAGAAAATGGCAACCATGGTTGCTCCCTTGGTAGCCATGGAGACAGACCGAGGTAAGAGAGAGAGATATAAATTTTCCTCTATTAAAAAAGACAGGACCGGTCGGGAGTTGCGTACTGGTCTATAGTAGGCTTCGTCCGTATCCATTTGTTGTAAAATATGCCTATACACGCATAGGGTGTTATTTGGTAATAAGAATATTTTGCGCGTGTTAAACCATGTAACATAATGAACCAAACTAGCCCACATAGATAAAGGAAATATAACGCACGCACGAGACTTTTGGCGCACGATATAATTGAAACTCTGAGACCTCCATAAGTCCTCAGAGTGGACAGCTTCCAAGAAGCCTCTAGGATAACCCTGACCCCTTTGTGTTTCAGCAAAAATAATTGCCACCCTGGCAGAAAATAACTCTGACCAATTTCACCCCTGTGAAGGCAAGACTCCTCTGAGTCGATAGCAAAAAGAATCTCTCAATTTGCTCAGGAATTTCACCCCTGTGAAGGCAAGACTCCTCTGAGTCGATAGCAAAAAGAATCTCTCAATTTGCTCCCCTGAGCAGTAAGTGTTGAAAAGAGGTAATTAATAGTTCACTTCCCTATTTTAGTTTTGTTTTAAAGAAAGAGAGTAAGGATCAAAGGCGCGCCATGGCTGCCGCCATATTTAGAAAGTGGCAGTTTTTGCAAGAAAGAAATTTTGTTTT
>JBBHKE010000536.1:126099-205616 GCA_037447655.1 Zygnema cylindricum | reverse complement strand
TTGTTACCTTGTTTGTTGCCAGTTTTTCTTGCAGTCTTTTGCTGCTTCTTCGCCCTCCCTCAAACTCGAAGGCACGAATGGATGGTAATCTGGGGTTTCTCTGAACCACTTCATTTGCTCCCCTATTCATGGAGTCAGATTCTTTTTCCTCCTCGTCTGAGTGAGCTGGTAGTTGCGAATCGAATAGTGACTCGCTCTCAGTGTGAGTTGCGTTTGAATCTGTTGTGATCTGGTTATTCATGCTGCTGTCAGGCAGATCTGAATTTACTTCATTTTTTGATTCGAATCTGACCCTGATAGTTTTTGAATACTTGAAGGGATCTACAGATTTCCCTTCATCCATCACCACTAGATGTTTCACCATAAAAATATCTTGATTTCCTAGATCATACACTCTATACCGTTTAACATCTTCATCATACCCCACTAAGTATCCAGGTTTCCCCCAAGCATCCAGTTTCCAGTTAGATTTTTTAGTGCTCAACTATATACTTGGCTTCGAAACACCTTTAGATGAGACATATCTGGATTCCTACCGACCCATCTCTCATTCGTGTTTCCCTTTTGACAGCTGAGGTAAGAACTTTATTCGTAATAAAGTTTGCACAATTCATAGCTTCTGCCTAGAAGCGTCTTCCTATTTTCTTATCTTTTAGCATTCTCCGGGCACTATCACCTAAAGTTGTGTTCAACCTTTTAGCTACACCATTCTTTTCTGGATTATCTAGAACCGTCTTTTGGTGTTGCACTCCCTCATCTTTCAAGAACTCTTCAAATTAATTAGATGTGTATTCCCCCCTATTATCACTCCTAATTCTCTTAATGGGAGTTCCATGAAGCTTTTCACTCCAAGCTTTGTACTCTTTAAAGTATAGCGATACCTCACACTTTGATTTAAGAAAATATGCTCTCGGGTATCTAGACCAATCATCAGTTATAGTGAGCATGAATCTTTTCCCTCCCACTGAGAGCACGTGGACTAGATCCAATACCTTTTCTCCTTTATATGTAGCAGATTTGGGAAAAGGCAATCTGTGGGCCTTACGTTGGGCTTATCCGCCACAATCACTCATCATTTCATTATCCCAACTCAATACCTTCCACTACTCCTAGCCTTTTCATTTCTTTCTATCCGTTTAGATGTGCATGACCCAAACGTTTATGCCATATCATTATATCAAGTTCACCAACATAATAAGCTCTTTTCTTTTCATTACTCAAGTTCAGCCTAAACATTCTTTGGCTACCCTTGTCAGCTGTAAAGTAGATCTCATCATCATACTTAACTGTAAAGACTCATTTCCTAGTGTAGGTCTCAAAGTCTTTGTCATCCAAAACAGAAGTTGAGATAAGATTCTTACTTAGCTGAGGTATAAAAAGCACATATGAGAAAGTGACTATGGACGTATGACCTTCCACTAGTACTTTGAGATCTACCAATCCCACTAAGTCAGTAGTCACTACTATCCTATCCACGTACTCTATCTCTACGGTGGGAATATTTTTCAGCTTTGTAAACAACTGTTTTTCACGGCACATATGCATTGAGGCACCTGAGTCTATGATCCAACCTTCTTCCAGAGCTTCTTGGACAACTCCGATCGCACACTTCTGGTTCCGTGGGATCTCTGTCTCCTCCAACTTCTCATTGAGGACAAGTGATCGTCATCCTCATGTGAGATCTCTTCCTCTTTGAGTTCTTCGTTTACTTGTGTAGTCACAACTGCCGTTTTCTTTCCTCCAGAAGATCCACTTGTATAGTTCCCTTTGAGCCTTAGCTCAGATAGCTTGGTGTATTTTGCCATGTAGTGACCAGGTTTCTTGCTCGGAGTCCTCGGTCCTCCAGGCAGATTTCCACCTCCGCCAACATCTCCATAAGGTTATTTCTGATCCTTGTTCCACTGATCTGTTCCTGCGGCCAGGCGGCCTGAGCTTGGAAGCTTTTTGATCCTCTTCCGATCTCAATGTTGTTCTATTCGACAATAATTATTCTGACAACCGAGCTTCAGATCTATAGGTTGTCTTCCAGATCCAGTCCCCGATTGACCAGATTCTCCTAATCATGTGGTAGCTTCATGATCAAGGTATTGACCTTTGCTTTTGTGGTTATTTTCCAACCAGCACTCTCCAACTCCATATACAAAGATGTAAGATCATTGCAATATTCCAACATTTTCCCCCCTTTGTAAGAGTATGCATTATGTTTCTGTTCAGCCAATTGTTGCTCTTGAATTGTACCACTCTCATAAATATCCACCAATGTCATCCACAGGTCTGTAGTCGCCAGTACGTGAAGATGAGATGTCGCCAAACCCAGAGTGAGATGCATCACGATGAAGTGCCTTGCTGCCATGTTCTTGTACTCCCATATATTAAAAACATTCTCCTCAGTTAATAATATCGCTCTCTTTAGAGATGGAGCAATAGGAATGGTTGGTGTTGTTCTTTGGTATAATATAGACCGTCGAAGCCACCGAAACTATCACCCAGAAAGCTAAGCAAAGCTAGGCCAATGAACTATCATTTGAAATGAATGCCCTCCAATTAACTCAATGCATTCCAAGATACATTACTAGAAAATCCCCATTAAACACACCATAGGTCTCCCAAAAAGACACAGGCCAGAAATACCATAGGGTCTGCAAACTTGCGCTTGTTCCTCACAGATCATACACACAATAAGTCTGCAAATCTGCGACCATTTCACACAGACCAAACACATTATAAGTTTGCAAATCTGCGGAAAACCAAGGTCCACCCTACGACAAATGCATACACAGATGCATTAAACAACAATACAAATACATGCACAATGCATGACAAACAAACATAAAAAGAACATATTTGAATAATAATAATTGAATACATCACACATAAACAAAAGTACAATCAAAGAATAAATGTATCATTTAAATGCACAACCTAATTGGCAACCCTAAATTACTACATCTTTGGTCTCTAATTTTCAGGCTAAGCATTCATGATATTTCGAAAAAAAGGTCATAGCTATATATACACTTGTGAGCTGTCAACAAGTCACTAACTATCAAAATATCTAACGTAAATTACGTAACTGTCATTAAATCCTATTTAACCATAATAAACTACTACTAATAATAAACTAATCGTAAGCGTACACTTGAGAGTCAATCAATCGTAAGCGTACACTTGTCTTCAAGTACGACACATAAACACACACAATTTAAAGTGTCCAAACCCTAAATGATCACGTAAATAAAACCTGTCATAATCTACACTAATTTATTAATACAAATAAGACAAACCAATGTTGCTCCAAATATTTACAAGTACACACAATTGCACAGAATCCTATGCTGAGTCATGCTGAGACACTCAACGAAACTCCTTGATTTTGTCAAAGAATCCGGGATGTCCAAAATATACATCTTGTGATTTGACGCGATTTCGCGTCCCCACTTCTTGAAAAATCACGGCGGCCTTTGTCTGCCGTCTATAGCTCATAGTCGGCACCCTTGATGTTGCGCCACGTGGTCCCAAAGTCCACTTGACGAAATGACGTCAAACCATCCAAATTTGTCCGTCCTGCAATTACGTTTATTTTTAATCAATGTAGCATGTCGCATTTTGTTTCGTACGTGCGACCTACAATTATACACACTTCGAATATCATACATAGGATCGCTTCGCGATCCGCCGTCCATTTCACTTACGCGAACCGTACTTTTACATATGTTTGTTTGAGTCACTCAATTAGTACTTTTGTACGTCGATCTTCAATTAATTTCACTTCTCCCCCAACCCGAAAATCCATTCATACCACCACATTAATTTCGGTAATTACGTACGCACGCAAACATGCGCACGCACGTACGAAACTGAATCTTCCAAAAAAACATGGTATCGGAGCAACATGTTATAAGCCGACCCCCCATCTATCATACTTTATGTTGAGTCGAGATTGGTTTGTGTCATACGCATTGTAGCGGGTTAATTTTGTTCTTGCTGGTTGTGTTGCAGTACTGGTGTCTGTGTACCCATGAGATCAGCCTTATCATAGTGTTGGTATGTGCTGATTTTAATCTTGCATCACCCAAAGAGTTAACTATGTGACGGTTAAATTTTGAGAAATGTTATCATCATGTGAAAGAAATTTTTGTTTGTTTTTCAGGTGAGCGATTTGGAGTGTGGAGGATTCGTTTTTGATGGAGAGATTCGAAGGGTGGAGTATTGCCATCCGGTGGAAGATTTGACATTTGGTGGAGATTTGACGTTTGACGGAGAGATTTGGAAGGTGGAGTTTCGACATTTGGGGGAGAGAGATCCGAAAGGTGGAGTTGTGACATGTTGTGGAAAGATCCAATTTTTGTGGATCTACGATTGTTAGAAGAGGGGTTTGTAAGATTATTATTGAGTTTTTGGATGTTTTTGGAAATGTAAAATTTTTGGAGTTTTTGAAAAAATGTGGAAAAAAGAAAAAAAAATGTGGAATTTATTTTTATTTGTTTCTTTTAATGCTTTCTTTAGAGAATTTGTAGGATCAAGTAAGGGGTTTGAGAAATTTAGAAAATTTAAAAGGTTTTTATTTTTGAAAATTGTATTGATAATAAAAGAAATATGTGGGATTTGTTTTTTGGAAATTTGTTTTTTTCAGCAGATTTGTTTTTGGGAAAATATATTTTAATTTATGTTTTTAATGGGAATTTTGGGATTTGATTATAAATGAAAACATTTTGAAATGTAGAATTGTTATAATGAGGTAGGAATTATATATTATTAGTGTGATCCTTTGGTTTTAATTTTTAGTTGATTTGTGATAGAATTTTGGGAATGTAGATTCGGATTTAGATATTGATAGATAAAGAAAAAAAACATTGTTGTAATTTGAAAATGAAAAATTATATATTATATTTATAAAATTTGGAAACTTTAAGGACGTAGTGGAAGCAGTGGTGCAGCGAAGGAGATTTAATTCGTTGGAAGAAGTTGGCGGATTCAGTTGAAAGAGGCAGATGGAGGAGACGTGTGACAGCTGATGGCATGTGTGACAACTGGTGACGTGGCTCCATGGATTTACGAAACTAAATCTTCGGGGGAGTGTTGTTTTGGAAGATTCAGTTTCGTACTTGCGTGCGCGTGTTTTCGTGCGTACGTATTTACCGAAATTAATGTGGTGGCACGAATGCATTTTCGGGTTGGGGGAGAAGTGAAATTAATTGAAGATCGACGTACAAAAGTATTAATTTAGTGACGCGAACAAACATATGTAAAATGCAATTCTGTATCCTCCATTGGACTACAAAATTTAGGGAGCCTCTAGATAGTTTTTAACTAGCCCACTTTCAGCCACAACCACTGTTGCCCAAGCAGACAAATTGACAATCTGACTGCACCCCCGTGCAGTCCGAACTCCCCTAAGTTCGTAGCAAAAAGAATCACTGAAAACGGCCAACCAGCCGATAAGTTATGAAGTGGCAAAGATGCCAAGTTTATACAAAAACTCTCGAAGGGAGAGAGGTCCCTACCTACCAAATTCTTTAAGTCCTAAACCCCTCTCACAACCCCTATCTACTGACGTACGAGCCAATGACACGACAGTAGAGTACAGAAAGGTATTACGACCAATGTACTTTCTGTACGGCCTGTGTACAACAAGGCCATTGGATAGACGCGTGTCTTTCTCTCACTCGTCCTTATGCTCCCTGGGAATCCTGCTCTTCAATGTTATCTCACCATGTGGCGCCAGGTCACATCACGCCCAAAAACCACTAAAGCGGCCATTCCGGGATCTCGGCGATGATATGCGTCGTTGGATCCAAACCGACATTAAGTATTAGCCCTTTAAACAAATGTCCGGTTCATTTGTTTCGTGTATGACATGTCGTACCGTATTTTTAGGAATCTCTATTTACTCTATCCGTAATTCAGTTAATCGGATTAGATCCTCCAAACAACATTTAAACAAATATCACACCTCATGTTTTGTAACAGACTTCTACGACAGACCGGTTAGAGCTGACGGTTACGCCTCGCTCTGCCAGTCGGAGGTTCGAAGCCTGCCGGACTCAACCTTTTGTTGAGAGTGACATAAGTCATTCTTTAGTCCTGCCTGTTGAACTTAAGACAACCATGGCTCAACCACCCCCTCTATCCTTCAGTCACTACACCAAGTATGGTGGCTAGAGGGAGGAGGTGGAGGCAGGCTGTCCACCTTTTTCTTTTCCTATTTTACTAATCTATTTAGACTTAAAAAATACCCTATAAATCTAGTAATTTCAACATAAAACTACGGTTCGCGTAAGTAAAATGGATGGCGGATCGCGAAGCGATCCGATGTATGATATTCGAAGTGTGTATAATTGTACGTTGCACGTACGAAACAAAATGCAACAGGCGACATTTATTAAATAAAGACGTAATTGCGGTATGGACAAATTTGGATGGTTTGATGTCGTTTTGTCAAGTGGACTTTGGGACCACGTGGCGCAACAACTAGGGTGCCGAATTTGAGCTACGGACGGCGGACAAAGGCCGCCGTAATTTTTCAAATAGTGGGGACGCGAAATCGCGTCAAATCACAAGAGGTATATATTGGACGTCCTGGATTCTTTGACAAAAATCAAAGAGTTTCGTTTAGTGACTCAGCATGACTCAGCATAGGATTCTGTGCGATTGTGTGTACTTGTAAATATTTGGAGGAACATTGGTTTGTCTTATTTGTATTAATAAATTAGCGTTGATCATGACAGGTTTTATTTACGTGATCATTTAGGGTTTGGACATTTTAAATTGTGTGTGTTTATGTGTCGTACTTGTAGACAAGTGTACGCTTTCGATTGCTTGACATCCAAGTGTACGTTTACGATTAGTTTATTATTAGTAGAAGTTTATTATGGTTAAATAGGACTTAATGACACTTACATAATTTACGTTGTATATTTTGACATTTAGTGATTTGTTGACACCTCACAAGTGTATATATAGCTATGAGCTTTGTTAGCGAAATATCATCAATGCTTAGCGTGAAAAGTAGGGACCAAAGATGTAGTAATTTAGGGTTGTCGATTAGGTCATGCATTTAAATGATACATTTATCCTCTATTATTCTTTTGTTTATGTGTGATGCATTCATTTATTATTATTTATATATGTTTTTATGTTTGTTTGTCATGCATTGTGTATGCATTTTTCCTAGGGTGGTTCTAGGTTTTCCGCAGATTTGCAAACCTATAGTGTGTTTGGTTTGTGAGAAATGGTCGCAGATTTGCAGACTTATTGTGTGTTTGATCTGTGAGGAACCATCGCAGGTTTGCATACCTATAGTGTGTCTGGCCTGTGTCTTTTTGGGAGACCTATGGTGTGTCTAATGGGGATTTTTTGGTAATGCATGTGGGAATGCATTCTATTATCAGGAGTGCATTCATTTCAAATGATAGTTCATTGGCGTAGCTTTGCTTAGCTTTCTGGGTGATAGTTTGGGTAACTTCTTTGGTCTATTTTAGACCAAAGAACAACGGTTGGCTCCTTCCCTTTCTTTGACACATTACTTCCCCCTTCATCTGCCTCCTTCGTGGGAGCAGATGATATCTTTGATAATTTGACGTCGTCAAACCCTGGTGGAGTCCCTTAGAGATGGACACCTCACTTGACCACTCACTATTCCCCAATACCAATTTTCACACAATGCACCTGTCATCATCATTTCCTAATAGATGAATCTAGGTTCGTTAAAAATGGGCACCCTAGAGGGTGGGCCCATAACTTGCAACTATGTACCCTCCATAGGTGCAAAGAAAACTGCAGCTTACTTGAAGCCTTCTAGGATAATTTGAAATGCCTTATTTTCCTTTGAATCAACTGCCTGCCAAATAGGCAAAGATTCTAGTTGCCTTCACCCCTTTGAAGGTTTGACTCTCTTGAGCCCTATGCAAAAAGAATCCCTAAAAGCGCCCTACCAGGCGATTAGTTTTCAAATGGCAAAAATGCCAGATTTTATACTAGCTCTCACAAAGAGAGGCGGCTATCTACCAAAAAACTAGTGTTGTGTATCGGTAAAAAACTTATCGCGATAACACCGACAGCGATAGTTATCGGTTACCGAACGATCATCGGTCGCGATATATTTGTACTTTCTGTACTTTCAGTCGGGTATGATTTCTGTCGATAAACTGAACCGTAAATTTACGAGAAATATACGGTTGTTTATGGGAAATGTACGGAATTTGACGAAAAGATACAATACACTTTGTAGTACTTTTTGGGCGGTTAACTGAAAACATAAATTTTACAGGAATGTACGAAATTGTACTGATAAACTGATTATCATGGAACGGTAAAAGACGGCGGACACAAAGTACAACGGATGCAAAATAACATTATGCGCGCCGCTGGAATCGAATGGACGACATTCAATGAGAAAATACGAGCGGATGGTCAGCGTGAGCGTTGACATCTCGGAATGGCTATTTTGGCAGCTTTTGCCAAAAAAGCCGACGGATTGACACGTGGCAGGTTTCTAGTGGATCCCAAAAAATAAAGGGACAAAGCCACGGCGTCGGAGGTGAAAGGTACATCGTTTTAACAGGAGCCGTACACATCTTATGTCGGCTACTGTACTTTCGGCTTGTACAAATGATCTGATTGGTAGGTACCTCAGGGGTTGTGAGAAGGGCGCGTCGAGGGAATAAGACGTACAGTTGAGTGTACATGCTGTACATTTATCTGTACGGCTTGTACAGTTATCGCTGATAGTTATCGTTATCGGCATTATCGCCGATAAGTAGCCGATATTATCGCCTACTTATTGGCGATAAGACCGATAGCGATATATCGTACCAATATATCGATTATCGGGTCCCCGAAAAAAATGCCCATATCGGTTATCGGCAAATCCTTACCGATACACAACACTACAAAAAACTATAAGTTATAGAACCCCTCTCTAAACCCCCTACTACTAATGTACGGATCCAATCAAAAGACTGTACTGTACAAGAAAGTATAGTTGCCGATGTACTTCTTGTACGGCCATTGTAGGACATGGCCATAGAGGGGACGCTTATCACCTTTGGACTTCTCTCCGTGTTTCCTGCAACCCCTGTAATCAAATGACAAGGCGTCACGTGGCACCTGGTGACAAAACGCCTGAAAAAATTCAAAACCTCTATTCCCAAATGTCGGCTTGAATAAAAGCCGTTTGATGTTAACCGGCTTTTAATGTGCGCCGCTAAAATTAGTGGATCGTCTGCATATAGAAGTATTCTAACTGTCTCTATGTTTACAGTTATGTAAATCCGTTAATCGGCTTAATCCGCCAGTACTAGTTCAAATAAGTATCACACCCTATATATCCTAGCACTGGTCCTAGGCTATAGGACAACGCTACCGGCTTCCGGCTAGTGACTATAGGGACGAGGATTAAATCCTTAGTCCGTCACTCATTTTGCTAACAACTAGTCTATCTTCCTCTTCTGGCTGCTTATGCAGCCATGGCTCCATTTCTCTTTGACCATTCATCAGTGACTACAACAAGTATGATAATTGGGGAGAGAGAGAGTGGAGCCTAACCATTAAATAGATCACTTTTTAATTTATATCCTGACCTAGAAAATAACTAAAACTCATTTTTCAACAGGGGGTCATATACCTAGAGGGGAAAACCTTGTGAGAGAAGTAGCGGGGGAGGAAGAAAGGAGAATGATGGCTGAGGAGGTGGTAGCAAGGGATAAAATCCCAAGGGAGGGTTTAAATAGAGAAAGGGAGGAGTTTCTTAGGGTATGGGATGTGGCAAAAGAGGTTGGTGGAAGAAATGGGGCTGGATTAGAGCTTGTGTTGAGGGAGGGGGGGGAATTAGATCATCAAATAGATGACAAGGAGGAATCCGATGAGGTGGAAAGGGAAAGGACGAGGACGGACAGGTTGGAAACGAGAAGTGAGCAAGAGGGGGAGTTACAGGATGAAAGGGTTGTAGCGGAGGAGGTAGGGGTACGCAAAGTAGAGGGGGGAAAACACGTCGATGTAGATTATCACCCATCTCAAACCGTTACCGACGAGTCTATAGTGGATGGGGATGAGCCTACCAAAGAGGACGAAGTGTCGGAAGAAACCCTACCGTCGGATATTCTAGTGAAAAAATACAACGACGATCTCACAACCTCAGACAACGAATCTTCAGAGAGCTCGGAAAGACTTATGGAAGGAGAGTATATGGACGAAGACGAGGTAGTGGGTTTTCCTCCTTCACTGGACCGCGATACGGCTCTCGTGGCGGTACAACCGGCTCCAAATCCACCGAACCGTGAAGTTTCCGTCTGAGAAGAGGAACCGGACTAGTTTTTTCCGCCCTTTTTCAAAGATGAGGCCGATGGCTTCCGACCAACACCGTCGCATTACATCCCTGTGGAGGATTGGCCTGATTATTGGCGTTATGGGGAGCCTCGACCCATCGACCGGTGGTTGAACCCTGTCCTTAAAATCCTCAATATCCCTCAGGATGTCCCCGCCCACCCAACATGGTTCTACATCCCATCTTACAACCATGCTTCGAATATCCTATACATTAGGCATTTTCACCCTAATGATGCCCGATTCACTTGGGTTGTCCGTAGACTGAACGGATTCCCGATTGATATGCAAGAATTATTGCGCCATTATCATCATTGAGACCTATTGAAATTAATAGATTTCTAGAGTATTTTCTAGGCATAAATATGTTAGTATAAAAAGGAAAAATAACAGCCTGCCTCCACCTCTTCTCTTTAGCCCCCATACTTGTTGTAGTCACTGAAAGATAGAGAGGGTGGTTGAGCCATGGCTGCCTTAGTTCAGCAGGCAGGACTAAAGAGTGAATAATGTCACACTTAACAAAAGGTTGAGTCTAGAAGGACTCGAACATCCGACTGGTAGAGAACGGCATAGCCAGTAGCTCTAACCAGTCTGTCGTGAAGTCCGTTAAATTACATGGGGTGTGATACGTATTTAAACTGATACATGGTCTTGAAACCGATTAACTGAAATGTGAAGAAAGAAACATAGATCTAGTTTAAGTTTCAGTGCGGACTTCATTTCGCACGAAACAAATGAATCACACATTTGTTTCGAAAGTTGACATTTAATATCGAATTTAATCCGACGGCGCATATCACTGCCGAGATCGCGCAATGGTCACTTTGGCGTTTACAGACGTGGCATGACCTGGCGCCACATGGAGGGATAACATTTGGTCCCAGGAATTCCGATGAACATACGGACGAGTGGAAAAGTGACACGCGTCCACTTAATGGCCTTGTTGTACATAAGCCGTACAGAAAGGACACCGGCCATAGTACCTTTCTGTACTTTACAGTCTTGTGATAAGTGTTGAAATTTATAGATTTTTATAGTATTTTCTAGGTTTAAATATGTTTTTATAAAAGGTAAAAGGACGGACAGCCTGCCTCCACCTCCGCTCTCTAGCTTCCATACTTGTTGTAGTCACTGAAGGTAAGAGAGAGAGGTTGATCCATGGCTGCCTTTTAGTTCAACAGATAGCTATTTTTAGTAGGTTACTAAAAATATAATTGACGGACCAGAGATTTGATCCCGGTACCTACGGTTCGTCAAGTTGACCGGTAGCGGTAAGCTTTATCCTAATAGACTAGGACCAATGCTAAGTGCTATGGTATGTCATAGATATATATTTAGTTAGGAAGAATTAAATCCATTTAACTAGAACTGTGTACGACGCACATAGATTCAGTTTTATATAGTACGTCGTACGACGCTAATTCAAAACGGATACCGCGCATTTTATTTCGACATCGGAACAAATATCGCACAAGTATTTATTACGGCTAAGATTGCGTTTCGCATAAAATCCAACGGCGCACATCATCGCCGAAATCCCGGAGTGGTCACTTTGGCGTTTTGTGACGTGGCATGACCTGGAGCCACGTGGAGAGATGACATTCGGTCATAGGAATTCCGAGGAACGTACGGACGAGTGAAAAGCGGACACGCGTCCACTTAATAGCCTTGTCGTACATAGGCCGTACAAAAGGTACATCGGCAGTAGTACTTTTGAGTACGATACAGTAATTTGATTGGTCCGTACTTCAGTAGATAGGAGTTATTAGAGAGAATCAGGACTTAGAAAATTTTGGGAGGTGGTCACCTCTCCCTTTGAGAGTTTGTACAAATTGGCATTTTTACTGCCTCATAACTAATCGCCTGGTTGGCCTTTTTCAGTGATTCTTTTTTCTACGGACTCAGGGGAGTCCAGGCTACACAGGGGTGCAGTCAAATTGTCAGATTGCCTTCTTGGGCAGCAGTGGTTTTGGCTTGAAGTGGGTTAGTTAAATACTATCTAGAGGCTTCCTGTATTCTGTAGTCCAATGGAGGACACAGAATTGCAGGTTATGGGCCCACCCTCTAGGGTGCCCACCTTCAATGGATCTGGGTTCATCTATTGGGAAGCCATGATGATGGGAGCTTTGTGTGAAAAACGATACTGGGGTATCGTCAGTGGACAAGTGAAACGTCCACCTTCGGGAACTCCACCAGGATTTGGGGGAGTAAGGTTTCTTGCAACAACGGCTGCCTCGGCGGAGGAGGCAGATGATGGGGACAGCAGTGTGTCCGAAAAGGGGAAAGGGAAGGAGACACCCCTCACTCCTATTGCCACAGTATCGGGAGCGGCAATCGTGAAGACCGTGGAGAACGATACTCAAATGTGGGAGGATGTAAACATGGCTGCCAAGAACTTCATTCTGAGGCACCTCACTCAAGGTTTGGCCACCCCTCATCTTCACATTTACAAGGCCGAGGAGTTGTGGGTGAGTTTGGTGGAAATTTATAGAGCTGGAACTATTCAAGAGCTCCAGTTGGCTGAGCAAAAGCTACTGAGTTACACTTACAAAGGAGGAAAGATGCTAGATTACTGTAATGATCTTTCTTGTTTGTATACGGAAATGGAAAGTGCCGGGTGGATAGGTACAGTGAAAATGAAAGTTAACACCCTTATCATGAAATTACCAAATGAGTTCGAAAACTTAGTGTACCGAGTACAGGGAATGCCTGATAGTTCATGGAAATGGAACACAGTAGTCAGGATGATACTTGTGCAGGAAAACACAATGGAGATTAGGAGAGGAGGAAAGAGCATTCAAGCTCTAGCAGCAGGAGGGGACCGATGGGGGAAGGACCCGAAGAAACCTTATAGAGGGGAAAGAGATCATTCAGGGGGACAGAGGCCCCCAAAGGGTCTTTGTCATTATTGCAAAAAGCCGGGACACTTTATTGCAGATTGTGTCAAGCTATCAGAGCTGAGGCTCCAAGAGAACCGTGGAGGGGGTTCTTCCGGAGGGAAGAAAAAGGCACTTGTGGTTACAAAAGTGTCAGGAGAAACCGAGGATGAGTCCTCTGAGGAGGATGGGGAGCTTCTTCTTGACGAGAGTTTGGAGGAGAAGGAGATTCCTCGGAGGCAGAAGTGTGCCCTTGGAGCCATCCGGGAGGCTCCACAGGAAGGATGGATCATCGACTCAGGTGCATCCATGCATATGTGTCGTGATAAAGAACTCTTCACTAAGTTAAGAAAGATTCCTACTGTAGAGATAGAGTATGGGGATGGAAGAGTGGTTACTACAGATCTAGTGGGATTAGTAGATCTGAAAGTCTTAGTGGAGGGTAAGACTTCTATACTTACATTCTCAGATGTACTTTACATTCCTCAGCTGAGTAAAAATCTTGTCTCTACGTCTGTGTTAGATGACAAAGAGTTTGATACCTTCACCAGAAAGGGAGTCTTTACAGCTAAGTATGGGGATGAAGTTTACTTCACAGCAGATAAGGGTAGCCAAGGAATGTTTAGGCTTAACTTGAGTAATGAAAAGAAGAATGCTTACTATGTTGGTGTTCCTAAGATGATGATTTGGCATAAGCGATTGGGGCATGTACATTTTGATAGGTTAAGGGAAATGAAAAAGCTTGGGGTAGTAGATGGCATTCAGTTTGGGGATAATGAAATGATGGATGATTGTAGTGGTTGTGCTCAAGGTAAGGCTCACAGACTTCCCTTTCCCAAAGCCGCCACATATAGAGGTGAGAAAGTATTAGATTTAGTCCACACAGATATTTGGGGGCCTGCAAAAGTACCTTCGGTTGGAGGAAAAAGGTTTATGATGACAATAACTGATGACTGGTCTAGATACTCTAGAGTCTACTTTCTGAAAACAAAGTCTGAAGCGTCAACTTACTTCAAAGAATATAAAGCTTGGAGTGAGAAGTTGCATGAAACCCCCATTAAGAGGACAAGGAGTGATAATGGGGGGGAATATACCTCTAACGAGTTTGAGGAATATTTGAGAGATGAGGGAGTGCAGCACCAGAAAACTGTACCATATAACCCGGAACAAAATGGGGTAGCTGAGAGGTTGAATCGAACACTAGGAGATAGTGCATGCAGTATGTTGGCAGACAAGAAAATAGGAAAGAGATTTTGGGCAGAAGCAATGAACTGTGCAAACTATATTAAAAATAGAGTCCTTACCTCAGCTGTAAAGGGAGTGACACCTTATGAGAGATGGGTTGGAAGGAAACCAGATATCTCACACCTTAAAGTATTTGGTAGCCAAGTTTACAGTCTTGACACGGATAGGAAAAACTGGAAACTAGATGCTAAGGGAAAACCTGGATACTTTGTGGGATATGATGAGGATGTTAAGGGATATAGAGTCTATGACTTAGCAAAGAAAGATATCATTCTGGTCAAACACTTAGTTGTCATGGATGAAGGGAAGTCATTTGACCCCTTCAAATACACAAAAAAGATAAGGATCAGATTTGAGTCCGAAAATGAGGAGAACTCAGTCGTTCCCGAAAAAGACATGAGTGAAACTGTGATTACAGATTCAGGGGAGATCGAAGATACAGGAGACTCACCGGAAACCTCACATACTCCTATGGACTTCGAGGAGATGGAAGAAGCGGGACAAGATACGGTTTTTATGGACAGGGGAGCCGATGAGACAGTGAGAAGAAATCCAAGACTTCCATCCATTCCAGCTTCGGAGTTTGAGGGAGGAAGGAGGAGCAGCAAAAGGATACAGGAAAAACAAGCTGCCCATAAGGTAACTAAGCTATCTCACCCAGATGAGCCTCAGTCTTACTTAGAGGCAGTGAATAGTCCAGAGAAAGAAAGATGGATTAGGGCCATAAATGATGAGATGGCTTCTATCATGGAAGCAAATACTTGGGAACTAGCGGATTGCCCTCCAGACAGAAAACCTATTGGATGTAAATGGGTATTTAAACTAAAACTGAACCCAGATAATACAATTGAGAGGTATAAGGCTCGATTGGTAGCGAAGGGGTTCACCCAAAAAGAGGGGATTGACTATGAGGAGACCTTTGCTCCAGTTGTTCGGTTCCCATCAGTAAGGATTCTCCTCAGTCTGGCCGCAGCGGAAGACATGGAAATTCACCAGATGGATATTAAGACTGCTTTTCTTAATGGTGAGTTAGAGGAAGAAATTTTTATGAGGCAACCCGAGGGGTTTGTGGAAGAAGGAGAAGAGAGCAAAGTGTGCAGGCTCATAAAGTCCTTATATGGACTGAAACAGGCTCCCCGACAGTGGAATAAGAAACTAGATGAGTTTCTCACCGATCTGGGATACATCCGGATAAGCTCTGACCATTCTATCTATATGTTTGAAGATGAGAATGGTGTCATTTTTATTGCAATTTATGTGGATGATCTGCTTGTGTTAAGTAAGTCTTTAGAGAATATCAATAGGCTAAAGAAAGATCTTAGGGGCAGATTTGATATGAAGGATTTAGGGGAGGCAAAATATATTTTGGGGATCCAAATGGAGAGAGATAGGGGGAAGAAGATTATCAGACTTACTCAGAAAGAAGCAATAGGTAATATGCTTGAGAAATTCCAGATGGAAAATGCTAACAGTTGTACCACTCCCATGGACTTGAAAAAAGGAAGTGATGGGAGTGTAGAAGGAGGAGTGATGATCTTAGACGATCAGATGAGTCCAGAGGAGAGGGAGTTCATGAAGTCTATCCCTTATAGACAGGTCGTAGGAAGCTTAATCTATTTTATGAACTGTACCAGGCCGGACATAGCGGCGGCAGTTGGTGTACTCAGTAGGAGTCTTAATGATCCTAGGAAGAGAGATTGGGAGGCAGCCAAGAGAGTCATGAGATATCTGGTGGGAACTAGAGAGTTATGGTTGCATTTGGGAGGGGAGCACACTGACATCACTACTTGGAGTGATGCCAGTTATGGGGACGCACCTATGAGACGATGCACTTCTGGGTATGTGTTGTATGTTGGGGAAGGTGCTTGCTGTTGGAGCAGTAAGCAACAAAAGGTGGTTGCTCAGTCTACTATGGAGGCTGAGTATATGGCGTCTTGTTCTGCTGTGAAAGAACTAATGTGGGTGAAGTCATTATTGCAAGAACTGGGATATATGAAGGAGGGAGTGCATGAAATCTTTTGCGATAATCAAGCTACAATCGCAATCGCAGCCAATCCAAAACATCATTTCAAAGCAAAACATATGGACATAAGATTAAGCTTCGTAAGAGAAAAAGTTGAAAACAAAATTTTAAATCTTGTGTATAGACCTGATGAAGAAATGGTGGCTGACATGATGACCAAACCTGTGCCCTCTCCTAAACTAAAATATTGTCGGGAAAAATGTGGGTTGAAAGAAAAATTAAAATTAGACTAGAAAATAAGGGGAGTGTTGAAATTTATAGATTTTTATAGTATTTTCTAGGTTTAAATATGTTTTTATAAAAGGTAAAAGGACGGACAGCCTGCCTCCACCTCCGCTCTCTAGCTTCCATACTTGTTGTAGTCACTGAAGGTAAGAGAGAGAGGTTGATCCATGGCTGCCTTTTAGTTCAACAGATAGCTATTTTTAGTAGGTTACTAAAAATATAATTGACGGACCAGAGATTTGATCCCGGTACCTACGGTTCGTCAAGTTGACCGGTAGCGGTAAGCTTTATCCTAATAGACTAGGACCAATGCTAAGTGCTATGGTATGTCATAGATATATATTTAGTTAGGAAGAATTAAATCCATTTAACTAGAACTGTGTACGACGCACATAGATTCAGTTTTATATAGTACGTCGTACGACGCTAATTCAAAACGGATACCGCGCATTTTATTTCGACATCGGAACAAATATCGCACAAGTATTTATTACGGCTAAGATTGCGTTTCGCATAAAATCCAACGGCGCACATCATCGCCGAAATCCCGGAGTGGTCACTTTGGCGTTTTGTGACGTGGCATGACCTGGAGCCACGTGGAGAGATGACATTCGGTCATAGGAATTCCGAGGAACGTACGGACGAGTGAAAAGCGGACACGCGTCCACTTAATAGCCTTGTCGTACATAGGCCGTACAAAAGGTACATCGGCAGTAGTACTTTTGAGTACGATACAGTAATTTGATTGGTCCGTACTTCAGTAGATAGGAGTTATTAGAGAGAATCAGGACTTAGAAAATTTTGGGAGGTGGTCACCTCTCCCTTTGAGAGTTTGTACAAATTGGCATTTTTACTGCCTCATAACTAATCGCCTGGTTGGCCTTTTTCAGTGATTCTTTTTTCTACGGACTCAGGGGAGTCCAGGCTACACAGGGGTGCAGTCAAATTGTCAGATTGCCTTCTTGGGCAGCAGTGGTTTTGGCTTGAAGTGGGTTAGTTAAATACTATCTAGAGGCTTCCTGTATTCTGTAGTCCAATGGAGGACACAGAATTGCAATAAGTCCATACTTCAGTAGATAAGGGTTGTGAGAGGGATTAGGGACTTAGGAAAATCTGGTAGGTAGTCACCTCTCTCTAAGAGTGCTTTGTATAAAATTGGCATTTTTGCCGGCTCATAACTTATTGGCTGGTTGGCCGTTTTCAGTGATTCTTTTTGCTACGGACTCAGGGGAGTCCAGGCTGCACAAGATGCAGTCAAACTGTCACTTTGCCTTCTTGAGCAGCAGTGGTTATGGCTTGAAGTTGGTTAGCTAAAAACTATTAAGAGGCTTCATGTATTCTGTAGTCCAATGGAGGACACATAATTGCAGGTTATGGGCCCACCCTGTAGGGTGCACACCTTCAATGGATCTGGGTTCATCTATTGGGAAGCCATGATGATGGGGGCTTTTTGCGAAAAACGATACTGGGGTATCGTCATTGGACAAGTGAAACGTCCACCTTCGGGGACTCCGCCAGGATTTAAAGGAGAAATGTTTCCTATAACAGCGACTGCTTCCGCGGAGGAGGCAGATGATGGGGACAACTGTGTGTCCGGAAAGGGGAAAAGGAAGGAGACACCCCTCACCCCTATTGCCTTGGCACTAGGAGCGGCAGCCGTGAAGACAGTGGAGGATGATACTCAAATGTGGGAAGACGTAAACATGGCTGCCAAGAACTTCATTCAAAGGCACCCCACTCAAGCTTTGGCCACCCCTCACCTTCACATTTACAAGGCCGTGGAGTTGTGGGTGAGTTTGGTGGAGATCTATAGAGCTTGTACTATTCAAGAGATCTAGTTGGCTGAGCAAAAGCTAGTGAGTTACACTTACAAAGGAGGAAAGATGTTAGATTACTGCAATGATCTTTCTTGTTTGTATATGGAGATGGAAAGTGATGAATGGACAGATACAATGAAAATGAAAGTTAACACTCTCATCATGAAGTTACCAAACGAGTATGAGAACATAGTGTACCGAGTACAGGAAGTGACTGATAGTTCATGAAGTGGAATACAGTGGTTCGGATAATAGTTGTGCAGGAAAACACCATGGAGATTAGGAGAGGAGGAAAGAGCATTCAAGCTCTAGCTACAGGAGGGGACCGATGGGGGAAGGACCTGAAGAAACCATACAAAGGGGAAAGAGATCATTGTGGAGGACGAAGGCCCCCAAAGGGCCTTTGTCATTTTTGCAAAAAGTCGAGACACTCTATCGCGGATTGTGTCAAGCTGTCGGAGCTAAGACTCCAAGAGAATCGTGGAGGAGGCTCTTCCGGAGGGAAGAAAAATGCACTTGTGGTCAGAAAAGTGACAAGAGAAACTGAGGATGAGTCTTCTTAGGAGGATGGGGAGCTTCTTTTGGACGAGGGTCTGGAGGAGAAGGAGATCCCTCGGAGACAGAAGTGTGCCATTGGAGCGATTTGGGAAGCTCCACAGGAAGGATGGATCATCGAGTTAGGTGCATCCATGCATATGTGTCGTGATAAGGAACTCTTCACTAAGCTAAGAAATATCCCTTCTGTAGAGATAAAGTATGAGGATGGGAGAGTGGTTACTACAAATCTAGTGGGGTAAGTAGATCTGAAATTCTTAGTGGAGGGTAAGACTTCTATACTCACATTCTCGGATATACTCTACATTCCTCAGCTGAATAAAAATCTTGTCTCTACGTCTGTGTTAGATGACAAAGAGTGTGATACCTTCACTAGAAAATGAGTCTTTACAGCTAAGTATGGGGATGAAGTTTACTTCACGGTAGATAACGATAGCCAAGGAATGTTTCGGCTTAACCTGAGTAATAAAAAGAAGAATGCTTACTATTTTGGTGTTCCAAAGTTGATGATTTGGCATAAACGATTGGGGCATGTTCATTTTGATAGGTTGAGGGAAATGAAAAAGCTCGGGATAGTATATGGCATTCAGTTTGGGGATAATGAAATGATGAATGATTGTAGTGGCTATGCTCAAGGTAAGGCTCACAGACTTCTTTTTCCCAAAGCCGCCACATATAGAGGTGAGAAAGTACCAGATCTAGTCCACACAGATATCTCGGGACCTGCAAAAGTACCTTCCGTTGGAGGAAAGAGGTTTATGATGTCAATAACCGATGACTGGTCTAGATACTCTAGAGTCTACTTCCTAAAATCAAAGTCTGAAACATCAACTTACTTCAAAGAATATAAAGCTTGGAGTGAGAAGTTGCATGGAACCCCCATTAAGAGGATAAAGAGTGATAATGTGGGGGAATATACCTCTAACCAGTTTGAGGAATACTTGAGAGATGAGGGAGTTGAGCACCAAAAACCGTACCATATAACCTGGAACAAAACGGGGTAGCTGAGAGGTTGAACAGAACACTAGAAGATAGTGCATGTAGTATGTTGGCCGACAAAAAAATAGGAAAGAGATTTTGGGCAAAGGCCATGAACTGTGCCAACTACATTAAGAATGGAGTCCTTACCTCAGCTGTAAAGGGAATGACACCTTATGAGAGGTGGGTGGGAAGGAAACCAGATATCTCTCACCTTAAAGTATTCGGTAGACAAATTTACAGTCTTGACACACATAGGAAAAACTGGTAACTAGATGCTAAGGGAAAACCTAGATACTTTGTAGGATATCATGAAGATGTCAAGGGATATAGAGTCTATGACTTAGCAAAGAGAGATATAATTCTGGTCAAACACCTAGTTGTCATGGATGAAGGGAAGTCATTTGACCCTTTTAAATATACCAAAAAGATTAGAATCAGATTTGAGTTTGAAGGTGAGGAGGACTCCATCCTTCTTGAAAGGGACATGAGTGAAACAGGGATTGCAGATTTAGGGGAGATCGAAGACACAAGCAATCCACCAGAAACCTCACACATTCCTATCGACTTCGAGGAGACAGAAGAGGAGGGACCGGAACCGACTTCCATGGATAGGGGAGGCGATGAGACAGTAAGGAGAAATCTAAGACTTCCCTCCATCCCAGCTTCAGAGTTTGAGGGGGGGAGAAGGAGCAACAAAACGATTCAATAAAAACAAGCGGCTCACAAGGTAACTAAGCTATCTCAACCAGATGAGCCTGGGTCATACTCAGAGGCAGTAAACAGTCCAGAAAAATACATATGGACTAGAACCATAAATGATGAGATGGCCTCTATCATGGAAGCAAATACTTGGGAACAAGCGGACTACCCTCCGGACAGGAAACCGATTGGCTGTAAATGGGTGTTAAAACTAAAACTGAACCCAGATAATACCATTCAGAGATATAAGGCTCGATTGGTAGCAAAGGGTTCACCCAAAAGGAGGGGATTAACTATGAGGAGACCTTTGCTCTTGGTATTTGGTTCACATCAGTAAGGATTCTCCTCAATCTAGCGGCAGCAGAAGACATGGAAATACACCAGATGGATATTAAGACTTCCTATCTTAATGGTGAGTTAGAGGAAGAGATTTTCATGAGGCAACCATAGGGATTTGTGGAGGAACGAGAAGAGAGCAAAGTGTGTAGGCTCATAAAATGTCTTTATATGGACTAAAGCAGGCTCCCCGACAGTGGAATAAGAAACTAGATGAGTTTCTCACTAGTCGGGATATATTCGGATCAGTTCTGACCATTCTATCTATATGTTTGAGTATGAGAATGGTGTCATTTTTATTGCAATTTATGTGGATGATCTGCTTGTGCTCAGTAAGTCTTTGGAAAAGATCAATGGGCTAAAGAAAGATCTTAGAAGCAGACTTTATATGAAGGATTTAGGTGAGGCAAAATACATTTTGGGGATTCAAATACAGAGAGATAGGGGGAAAAGGATTATCAGACTTACTCAGAAAGAAGCTCAGTCTACTATGGAGGCTGAGTACATGGCCACTTGTTCTGCTTTGAAAGAATTGATATGGGTCAAGTCCTTATTGCAAGAACTGGGGTATATGAAGAAGGGAGTGCATGAAGTCTTTTGTGATAATCAAGCTGCCATTGCAATTGCAGCTAATCCAAAACATCATTTCAAAGCTAAACATATGGATATAAAATTGAGTTTTTTGAGGGAAAAAGTTGAGAATAAAATTGTGAATCTTGTATATAAATCTGATGAGGAAATGGTGGCTGATATGATGACAAAACCAATGCCCTCTCCTAAATTGAAATATTGCAGAGAAAAATGTGGACTAAAACTAAAGTTTAAACTAGACTAGAAAATAAGGGGAGTGTTGAAATTAATATATTTCTAGAGTATTTTCTTGGTATAAATATGTTAGTATAAAAAGGAAAAAGAACAGGGCGGGCAGGTTGCCTCCACCTCCTCTCTCTAGCCCCTATACTTGTTGTAGTCACTAAAGGATAGAGAGGGTGGTTGAGCCATGGCTGCCTTAGTTCAGCAAGCAAGACTAAAGATTGACTAATGTCACTCTCAACAAAAGGTTGAGTCCGGCAGGACTCGAACCTCCGACCGGTAGAGTACGGCGTAGCCGACAGCTCTAACCACTCTGTTGTGAAGTCCGTTAAATTACATGGGGTGTGGTACGTATTTAAACTGATACATGGTTATGAAACCGATTTACTGAAATGTGAACAAAGGAACATAAAACTAGTTAAAGTTTCAGTGCGGACATCATTTCGCACGAAACAAATGAATCGGACATTTGTTTCGACAGTCGACATTTAATATCAAATTTAATCTGACGGCGCATATCACTGCCAAGATCGCGGAATGGTCACTTCGACGTTTACGGACGTGGCATGACCTAGCGCCACGTAGAGGGATAACATTTGGTCGCAGGAATTCTAGGGAACATACGGACGAGTGGAAAAGTGACACGCGTCCACTCAATGGCCTTGTCGTAAACGGGTTGTATAGAAAGGACATCTGCCATAGTACCTTTCCGTACTTTACAGTCATGTGATTGGTCCGTAGTTGAGTAGATAGGGGTTGTGAGAGGGACTTAGGACTTAGGAAAATCTGGTATGTAGTCACCTCTTTCTAAGAGAGCTTTGATAAAATTGGCATTTTTGCCGGCTCATAACTTATCGGCTGGTTGGCCGTTTTCAGTGATTCTTTTTGTACGGACCCAAAAGAGTCCACGCTGCACAGGGTTGTAGTCAAACTGTCAGTTTGCCATCTTGAGCAACAGTGGTTGTGGCTTGAAGTGGATTAGTTAAAAACTATCTAGAGGCTTCATGTATTATGTAGTCCAAAGGAGGACACATAATTGCAGAATCCACGGTTATTCACTATCCTTAGTCGTGCAATTCCTACTCTGGGCCTAAATGCATTTTTAGAGGACCGAAGTGCGGTTTTATTGCGCTTCCAGAATATACAAGTGTGACAAACTTATCTTTGGGAAATTTTGAGGGTTCCACATGTTGATGAGCCCCCTCCACCACCGTAAATAGAACAATTGAGGAATGAGGTTGAACTTCTCAATCGTCGGGTGGCGGCCCAAGAAGTAGCGATGATAGGGGTTCGTGGGTTGATTCATAATTTGACTCGAGAGCCTGCAGAGGTTAGGCGACGTTGATGGGAGATGATGAAAGTCATATTTATGCCCTTCATTCGACAAAGAGGTTTCCCACTTTCTCCTTCACCCTCCTTGAACCGTGGTGGTCATAATATGTCAAAAGACTTGGATCGAGTTGTAGTAGCGAAAAACATAATTCTCCACTTCTTCCCCTTTAACGCAACGCATCTTGTTCAACCAGCCGACTCATGTGTCATTTCTAAAATCAAGGACGTTTGGACTTGCATATGGGACAGTTGGAAAGCTAAAGATATTGAAACCGGGGAATGGGCTAAACCTTCCAGCCATGGGTGGTCCGGAAAATTGGTTGGATTCGGTAAGGCATTTTTTCTAAAATTTGCAAGGGACTCCATCTAAGAGGTTAATGCGATGAGGGACAGAAACGGAATGAGTTATGCGCAAAAAGCCATGATCCAATGTGGCTTGTCCTTACGCAACGGACTGTGGGAAGAAGACATGCTCACACAGCAATTGCAAGCAATAATTGCCAAGCACCGCAACCATTTCGAAAGCGAGGTAGTAGAACCCCCTTGCCCAAGGGCAAGAGAATTCCTCCGAAATATCGAAGATACCAACAGTCAGCAAAATAGTATTTTCACCGATGGGACGATGAGCGGCTGCGAGGTTTAAAGAATTTATATAATTACATATTGTGTTTTTTTTTTAAATCGTAGTTTGGGAATGGTTGTTGAATTATAGAGTAGGAATATAAGTGGTAATTATAGTAGCCTAATGCAGAGAGTTATTGAAGTTTAGTAGTTATTCACTTCGTATGACAAACAAGATTTTATTTGTGTGAATGATTTTTTCTGGGATAATACAATGATGTTTTTTAAAAAGCTTACATGTTGTTTATAGTGGCGAATCGGTTTCATTTAAAATTTGTCGTGTGTTTATCGTAATATTTTGTTAAAGTGGTACACAGAAAATGGAGTGTGCGTGTACACTAGATGTATGGACTTTATGCATTGTATATGATAAACTAATCAGCGACGAGTACGCTTCGTTGCCGATTAGTCATCTATCGACGAATTTTAATTGTTGTCACTTTATGAAGGGGTACTTTTAGGAGATTTATTTTTTTCCTTATCAGCGGCGAGATTGCCTTGTTGCTAGACTAAAATCCGAAACAATCATCCATTTCGTCGTTATCTCCGACAAAACAGAGTCTGCCCTATTGATTTGCTGCCAATGAAACGACGACCATTCATCATCGCATGGACTTACAACGCCGACATTGGGTGGTCGCTGGTCCATGAGGAGCGAGTTTAAAAAGTAAATGGATAAGATTATGACTATCAAGAAAGACACCCGCTTTTAGTGTGCATCATTTTCACATTTTGACCGAGAAGAAAACAATCAAATGCAATGAATAAAAAACCATATTATTCCATGTAATATAAGTAGAGTACGATCAAGGTAAGCGGTGAGTAGTATAATACATGAATTCATAATGTCGGCATATAAGGATGATACACAAAAGAGAACAAGTCGATCACATTAAATACAATTAAATATGAAAAAGTCATTAGGATACACATGAATCAAAATGAAAAAATACAAAATGAATAAAAGAAACAGTGTAAATTCACAGTAATAAAGTCATTTATAACAACAACGAAAGCTTAGATAAAACAATTTTATATTTCATGGTGATATCCTTTACAACGTTATACTCCACAAAAGAGGTGTTGAAACCATTTAATCTACAATATGATACAAAGCCGTATGTCTTACACTATTCTTAAGGTTTGCGTCTATATAATAGAAACCCCTTACTAAAAAAAAAACAAAAAAAACCTTGGTAATACTACACGCAATATCTAAGTGGTAACGATCTGTCACGGCTAAGATAGGTCCCTCCAAAGTTCTCCACAAGTTTCTCCAAACGATGTTGTCCGACCAACACCTCGTAGATGAACCTAAATTCTTCCCAGAGTTCATATGTTGTCGTAGGGTGTGGATAAATATATCGACCGTCGTATGGGTTTCACCGAATGAAGAATTTGAATGTCGATTATAATATCGTACAAAAAGGATAAACACAGGAAAAAGCAACAACAGGGGATACTTGAGTTAGAAAATATGGGGTAAAGGGGAAAGAGAGAGTGGGAGACGAGAGTGAGAGTGAAGAATAGAGAAAAGGTACAGGACAGAATGAGAGAAAGAAAGAGAGAGAGAGTGGAAAGAAGAGAGGGGAGAGATTAATAGGGATAGGGTATGGAACAGAATAAGAGAGAGAGGGAGAGCATGGGAAGAAGAAGGGGACATAGAATAGCCATGTTATCGACAACCCTAATACTATTATAAAATCCGTAATAATCCATGGCGTACTCGATGTCGTTTCATCACCAGTGGCGGCGGTTTGACGCATCTTCTTCAAAAAATGGAATTTTTTAGTGAAAATAGATCCGCGATTTTCGCACGTCACCCCCCGGTTGACCAAGACGTGGATGGGATTGGTCAGAACAAGAATCTGTTTTTTGTGTTCTTTCCGCACTCGCCGCTATTTTGTTATCTTTTCGGGTTTCAAGACGCCGCGTATTTTTCCAATCTAAATTGTGTAACTTTACTCTAATACGTACACATTATGACTCTAATTTGTTGTCATTTTGTGTATCACACCCCATTTTAGAGTCAAATTTAACTCTAATCAAGGTTTATTTCGTTTACAAGTCTGGTATTACCGTTATGTTTCCCTTTGAACATGTAATAGGGTGCATGTGTACTCTATAAAGTTACACGTGTTAAAAATCGATCAAGTGCTCCGATAGATGCTCACAAATAAATATCAATATCACAATGGAAGCTTTGAATAAACATTCTTACACATAAAACACTCACAGCTCACAGAAATCATAAAGGCCAAATATCAATATGTTAAGCCTTAGCTTTTCAATACAACCTCTCCCTCTCTCACTTTATAATGTGTCCTCCTTGCAGACACATGATGCATCTCTTCCTAAAGACTGCATGATGCATCTCCCCAGACTGCATACAAAACTGATGGAAAACACTCACTAAAATACTTTCCTAACACCGACAACTAACAACCACTAACACCACCAACTGAAGACAACTAAACACAAATAGAAGGGCGCCAAAGTCCACAGGCGGACGTGCGCCTAACAAAACATTATAGCGCCGAAATAGAATGGCGCGCACTAAAACGAACATAATACAGACAACGGACTAAATAACATACATGGCGTACAAGACAATACAAAACAGACAAAACCCAAACTGAACCACTATACGTAAATACTATATGTACCGGCAGGTACAAAACCGTCGTACATTGAATGAACCAAAAGTACTCCGATGCAAATCGCGAAACCATACTCAAGATCGAATCGCGCCACGCGAACCAAAACATCAACGAACTCGCGGACGACCAATTCTCCACATATCAACCGCCGATTCTTCCAATAATCCTAACAATCCCCTTCTTATTAGGAGAAGCGGTGGAATGCCCCGCCACCGATTTTAGCCGCCCCCTCTTAAACATGTCACCGTACAAAAGTACAAGATTGAATATTAATGCGGACAAAAATGTAACACTTCCAATTTAGCCGTACACAAATTAAGTATTTTTTCTTTCTTTTTACTGGGAGGATCACGGCAAGCGTAACTCCCGATTTTGTCGCCCCCTCTCACACGTAACATCCATTGCGAATTGTAAGTTAGTCACCACTCAAAATTCAGCTGTACCAGATGGCACGTCACCATTCGAATGATCAATTTCAAAAGATGGCGTAACTGCCGTTCCAAACTGAAGTGTAAATCTACGATGATATCTTGAAATCAAAAGTGATAAAATCCACGCCGCAAATCCACTTCAACGTAAAATAATATCTCCGCGTCACAACCTCCATCATAATTAAAAACAAATCAAAGTCCCCGTACACATGGTACTAAAACCGTACACATGGCACTGTTATTAGTATGTATAACTAGTACTAGAACAATCCAGTTACTAGTCTTTATAATTAGTGCTCGTACAGTTATTACCCTGTATAATTAGTGTTAGTACAGTTGGTAGTAATGTATAATTAGTATTAGTACAGGTATTCGTCTGTATCATTTGTATTAACACAATTATTAGTCTGTAGAATTAGTAATAGTACAGTTATTAGCCTGTACAATTACTGTTTAATTAGTATTAGCACATTATTAGTTCATGCAAGCTGCATTAGTACATTTTGTATAATAAGTATTTTTACAGTTATTAGTCTGTAGATTTGGTGTTAGTACAGTTATGAAATAATTAGTATTAGTACTGATAGAAAAGATACATTGCTAATAACTGTCCTGATACTAATTCAACATTACTAAAAACTGTACTAACACTAACTATACAGATTAATTAATGTATGAATCCTAATTATACCGAGTAATAAGTGTACCAATAATGATTGTACAAACTCATAATGGTACTTATATTGATTATACAGACTAATAGCTTTACCAATACTGGTTATAGATACTTATAACTGTTCTAATACTGATTGACCTTACTAATAACTGTGCAATTACTAATTATGCATTAGTAATAAAAGTCCTAACACTAATTCTACATTACTAATAACTGTATTAATCCCAATAATAGTCCTAATTATACAGACTACAAAGGCTAGTAATACGAAATATATACAGATGAAGCACTGTACTAATACTAAATATACAGGTAAAGCACCGTAAAAATACTAAATATACAGATTAGCTATTGTTCTAATAATAATGATACACACCAATAATTGTATAGGTTAAGCACTGTAATAATACTAAATATACAGACTAAGTACTGTTCTAATAATAATCATATACACTAATAACTGTACTAATACTACTTATGTAGACAAATAACTATACTAATACGAAATATTCGTACTAATTATTTGTGTATTACCAGGTGTTAATAAAGTTAAAAATATTTTTTAATTGTTATTAACACAGATATTAGTTTGTATAATTAGTATTAGAACAGTGAGTCTGTATAATTAGTATTTTTTCAGTTATTAGTCTGTATTATTAGTGTGCTATTAGTCTTAGCACAGTTTTAGTTTGTATAATTAGTGTTAGTACAACTATAAGTGCGTATAATTAGTGTGAGTACAGTTATTAGTCTATATAATTAGTGTTAGCGCAGTTACTAGTACTGTATAATTAGTATTATGACTGTTTTTAGTAATGTATAATTAGTATTAGGACAATTATTTTGTAATCAGAATTTTTACAATTATTTGTTGTATAATTAGTATTAACTCAGATTTTGGTTTGTGTAGTTAGGATTAGTACAGTTGTTACTGTGTATAATTTATGTATAATTAGTGCTAGTACAGTTTTTAGTATGTATAATCAATTAGTATAGTTATTAGTCTGTATAATTAGTATTAGCACAATTATTAGTATGTATAACTAGTACTGGTACAATCCAGTTACAATCCAGTTACTAGTCTTTATGATTAATGCTCGCACAGTTATTACCCTCTATAATTAGTGTTAGTACGGTTGTTAGTAATGTATAATTAGTATTAGTACATCTATTCGCCTGTATCAATTGTATTAACACAGTTATTAGTCTGTACAGTTACTAGACTGTACATTTCTTATCAGTACAGTTTTTAGTATCTATAATTACTACTATCACAGTTATTAGTCTGTAAGATTATTATCAGTACATTTCTTTGTCTGTTTAATTAGTATCAACACATTTTTAGTTCATGCAAGTTGTATTAGTACATTTTGTATAATAAGTATTGTTACAACTATCAGTTTGTAGATTTGTAGATTTAGTGTTAGCACAGTTATGAAACAATTTGTATTAGTACTCATAGAAATGATACATTGCTAATAACTTTCATAGTACTATTTAAACATTACTAATAACTGTACTAATCCCAATAATAATCCTAATGATACAGACTACAAAGGCTAGTAATACGAAATATACAGATAAAGCACTATACTAATACTAATACTAACTATACAAGTTAAGCACTGTAATAATACTAAATATACAGACTAACTACTGTTCTAATAATAATCATACACACTAATAACTGTACTAATACTACTTATGTAGACAAATAACTATACTAATACGAAATATTCGTACTAATTATTTGTGTATTACCAGTATGACTAAAGCTAATAGTACGTATAGTCAGTATTAGGAAAGTCATTAGTATGTGTAATCAGTATGAATACAATTATGAGTTTGTATCGTTAGTTTCGTACAATTATTAATCTTTAACATTAGTATTAGCACAGTTATTAGTTTGTAAAATAAGTATTAGTACATTTTTTAGTATGTATAATTAGTGTTTTACAGTTAGTAGTTTGTATGATCGGTATTGGTTCAGTTATTAGTTTGTATAATTAGTATTAGTACAGTTATTATTGCTGTTTAATTAGTATTAACACGTTTATCAGTCTTTATAATTAGTATTAGAACAGTTATTAGTCTGTTTAATTAGTCTTAGCACAGTTTTAGTTTGGATAATTTGTGTTAGTACAGCTATAAGTGTGTATAATTAGTGTGAATACAGTTATTAGTCTATATATGAGTGTTAGTGCAGTTATTAGTATTTTAAAATTAGTACAAGGACAGTTTCTACTAATGTATACGTAGTCTTAGGACAGTTACTATATAATCAGTATTAGTACAGTTATTAGTCTGTATAATTAGTAATTGTAGTGTGAAAATATCATGTATTCACATATGTAATGGTTATTAGAACTTTGCCAGGAAAATATGGTGCATTTTTTTTACGTCGTGAGTTGAATTTTGTGAATCAATAATGAGTTTTGTATAAATTGATATGTAAAAGTGAGATTTGTAAATCAATGTTTGAAAGTGAGTTTTGTGAATCAATGAAGTCAGTCATGTCGTTTAACAGAAAGCAAAGCTGTACTTCCTCAGTCAGTCGCATGATATTTTCCAAAGAAAAGACGTAATTTATCGTTAAACAATAATGTCTTTTTTTTTCAGTGCAGATTAATATTGATAGACAGACTGACGAGGATGGAGATATTGTCCGACCATTGACGCCAACTTCTTTGCGAAGCAGAGATGTCTTTTAAACAAATGCTTATCATTTTATTGACTTCTGATTAAAGGAATTCAGTTTTTTACCTTCAGTTTTTTACCTTCAGTTTTTTTAGCTTCGGTTTATTTAGCTTTTTGTGGTAGTTAATTAGACATAGAGATGTTTACACAGTTTGATATCATTTATTTGGCACATTTGCCTCCATCAATGGAAAAAAAAATGGAAAAAAGAAAAAAGAATGTCCAATCGTTGCTGATTTCTATGGCTACATTCTACAAAAATGAAGTTAAAATTCATGGCTTCAGCTATTGGATACAAAAAAATTCCTTTCACTCATTTTTTTTAACTAGCCAAGACACAGAACATCTTAACACATCTGAGAGACGGTCGTGGTCGAATTTCCTCTTTCCTTTTCCCTTTCCTTTTCACTTTTCTTTTTCCCTTTTTTTTTCCCTTTTTTTTCCCTTTTCTTTTTCCCTTTCTTTTTCGTTTTTTCCTACGTGCTTAACCTTTGCTGGATTTCCGTAACAATTCCTCCATTCTTTTCATCCTCTCCACTCAACAACTCAATAACTCTCGGTTAAAAAGGTGAAATAAATTCCTCTAGCCAGATAAAATGAAAAACCACAAATAAACGGAAACATAGAAAAGCGTAAAAGTTCACATAGAATATATGGTAATCATTCACAGTAATACAAAAAAAAACAAAATATGCTGAAGAATATGCAGAAGTATGCAGAAGTTACCTTTTCGTCAGTGCTTATAACAGATTCTTTTTAAGCTAAAAAACTAGAATAACCCTAAGAAAATCTTAAAAAACACTTATAAAAGGGCAGGAAGGGTGCAGCTAAAAATTGAAAAGCTTAACATGAAGTAAAGCCATAACAAAATTGAAAAACCCTAAAAAGCTTCTCATCCAGTAAAAACAATATGTCATTTTTTCGTACAATATGTCAATTTTTCGTCGACAAATGTACAGAGGAAACCGCATTAATTTTTTTTATTGTGAATATACGACATACAAAAAGAAATACATATGTAATCATACAGTGTATATACAATGAACTAAAAAAAAGATAAGGTAAAAGTTAAGTAACTTACCAAGCAAAAAAGAACCACAAGTAGACACGATACGGTGGTGAGGGACGAAAACCTGGAATGTTTTGAAATTAACGGAACGGAGGCATAAAACAGGCGGAAATGGCGACCAATAATCTAGTAAAAGAGGCAACTGCTGAAAGGAGAGGTAAGTTTGAAAATCTGCAGGTTTGTTTTCGCGCCTTTGTTTGATGACGTCAAAGAGTGTGACGTGTCACAGGACACCTTCAATCGGAGTTACGTGCCAAAATTTTGGTGTGAACAAGACCCGTTTGAGTTTTGGGAAAATCATCAGAATGGGCAAAAAGTTACAAATTCTTCGGTGGGAACAGGCTATCAGTCAACATCCAATTGGCGATGTGATTCTAATTGGGCCGTACAACTTGAATCGCTATTAGGGCTAATATTTTTTTCAGAAGTTAAAATATATTTTCTTCGTACACACTTGTCCAATTTTCAATTTGAGACCGCCAACCGGAAGCTGAGAATCTTACCATTCTATCTCCACCGTCAGATCCACAATCCAACAATAGTGTACGGAGAAAAGATGTTTTATGAGAAAAAAACAAAAACACTAATAGCGATTCACGGTGTACTGCAGATGACGCGTTTATTGCACGAGACGCCCACGTAATCCGCCAGCTGTCCTATTATTGGCCACAAGCGATACAGTTTTCAAATGCAGGAATCGGTATCCGAGTCAGCGATCTCGTCCATCAGAAGTTGATGACTCATCCATCACGTCATGCTAGCAAGGCACCTATCGCCTACGTACATTATTGCGACGAATACTGTACACCGTGCATCGCTTTTAGGGTTAATAATTTTTACGCCACTTTAAACATCTTTTCTCCGTACACACCTGTCCCATTTTTAATTTGAGACCGCCAATTGGAAGCTAATAATCTTGCATTTCTATCGCAACCGTCGGATAATCCGACATGTGTGTACGGATAAAAGATGTTTTAAGTGTCAAAATAAACATTAACCCTAATAGCCATACACGGTGTACGGTATTGTACTGTACCACGTAGGCTTGGACATATGTACGGACAGACGAAATATACGATTTGTAGAAACGTACTTAAATATTACGATCTATGCATGCGTACTTCTAAATTGTACAAATTGCGACATTATGTTTTAAACGCATTTTTAAGCGAAGATCAATGGATAGCAAAAGGAGCGCCAGAGGATATCCTCGGGAAAGATTTTTTTGTTGATTTTGGTGGATTTGAATCCTCCGAAGGCAACATGTCTTTGCCCCTAATTGTCATATTCGTACGAATCTCGCCCTTTTCACGTTTTTTACGTAGTATTCGTTACTTTCATACCGTTCGTTAGTTTTCGTTGAATGATATACGAACAGGTACCGAAACCGTCACCTTAACACTAAAATATCCTTAAAAAATCCTAGAACGTAATGCAAGGCAGTTGTACTGTAATTTACCGGAATGTACGAAATGCAAGGGAAGTACCCTAAACACCATAAATTCCCCCTTTCAACAACCTTAAAAGTATTGAAATATACACGAAAGTACGAAATGCAAGGGAAGTACCCTAAACACCCTAAATTCCCCCTTTCAATAACCCTAAAAGTACTGAAATATACAGACGTTGTACGTAGATGTAGAAAAGATGTAAGTACGTATAACTGAAATATACGTAAACGTACGAAAATGTACCCTAAAACACTCAAAATAATAACCGTCAAGAGTACGAAATAATACAAACATTGTACGTAAATGTACGAATAAAAGCTAGTTGTTTAACAGAAATACATGAGAATGCACAAGAATGTACCCTAAAATTGATCAATCTCCCATTAATAACCCTAAAAGTACTAAAATGTACGAAGACTGTATGCAAATGTACAAAAAAGTACAGGTACATAGTTTGGTACGCATTTTATTACATTTTCATCATCGTTAAATGCGTATCGTGAGTATGATTTGCGCATTCCTTTCGTGCATATAATGCGCACGGGACATCTATGCCTTTACCACATGTGTCTGCAGTTTCATATCATCTGTGAAGGTATGTCATCTATGAAGGTGGGTGTGACAGGAGCGACTACAACTGCATCCAAGTCGGCTTCCGCTTGCAAGACTGCCGCATCGAGGATCGGGTCTGAAATCTTGATGCTGCGAGCCATCGAAGGGGTTGTCGCTCTTTGTAATATGCTAAAGCGCCCCCCAGCAAGATAATTGACCATCAGTGCGAGGAGGGTAGTTTCGAAGTCATCTGGGATTGCTCTCCCGTAATACTTGTTTATCTCGGATTGTGTGAAAGATTTCCACAGGCCATGGCTACCTAGGCTATCCAGAGGTTTACGAGAAATATATATTAGTTAGGGGTTTATTTACCAAAATGATTGTGCCGGCCACACGATTTGAACCTGGTACCTACCGGCCGGCAGACAGCCGGTAGCCGGTAGCCTTAGCCGTTAGCTCTAGAGGTAGTATTACATACTATATAGTTTGATAATGAATTAAACATTATTAGGAATAATAATTCGTTTTACTGTAACTGTTTACGGGATACATAGATCTAGTAATGTAAAAGTACGGATTACGCTACGGATAAGAAACCAATTCTGCACATTTATTTCTTTAATGAAACGAATATCGCGCATGTATTTATTACGGCTACGATTAAATGTGAATTTAATCGGACAATCGGACTTAACGCCGATATCGCGGAAGAGGATTTCGGCGGATTGTGGTCATCGCCACATCGGATGACACGTGGCGGAATGACATTGGATCGCGGCATCTCCGAGGACTAAGGGAGCTAATCCGGACATACCACGTGTCGACATTTAGGCCATGTCGTACAATATCCGTACAAAAAGTACACCGACAGCTGTACTTTTGTGTACGAAGCTGTAATTTGATTGGCTTCGTACATCAGTAGATAGAGTCTGTGAGAGAGATAGGACTTAGAAAAAATTAGGAGATAGGACCCTCTCTCCCAGAGAGCTTCTGTACAAAAGGTCAACTTTGACCCTCCATAACTTACTGCTCAAGGGAGCAAATTCAGAGATTCTTCTTGTTATCGACTCAATGGAGTCTTGTCTTCACAGGGGTGAATTTCGTCAGAGTTATTGTCTGCCTGGTTGGTAGTTGTTTTCGCTGAAACACAATGGGGTCAGGGTTATCCTAGAGGCTTCTTGGAAGCTGTCCACTCTGAGGACTTATGGAGGTCTCAGAGTTTCACCTGAAAGGGACATAAGTGAAACCGTGATTGCTGATCCAGGGGAGATCTAAGATACAAGGGCTTCACCGAAAATCTCACATACCCCTATGGACTTCGAGGAGATAGAAGACGTAAGACCAGAACCGACTTCTATAGACTGGGGATCCGATGAGACAGTGAGGAGAAATCTAAGACTTCCATCCATTTAAGCTTCGGAGTTTGAGGGAGGAAGAAGGAGCAGCAAACAAATACAGGAAAAATAGGCCGCTCATAAGGTAACTAAGCTATCTCACCCAGATGAGCCTCTGTCTTACTCGGAGGCAGTGAATAGTCTGGAGAAAGAAAGATGGAAAAGAGCCATAAATGATGAGATGGCCTCTATCATAGAAGCAAACACTTGGAAACTAGCGGATTATCCTCCAGACAGAAAACCTATTGGGTGTAAATGGAAATTTAAATTAAAATTAAACCTAAATAATACCATTGAGAGATATAAGGCTATATGGTAGCGAAAGGGTTCACCCAAAAAGAGGGGATTGACTATGAGGAGACCTTTGCTCTTGTTGTTCGGTTCCCATCAGTAAGGATTCTCCTCAGTGTGGTAGCAGTGGAAGACATGGAAATATACCAGATGGACATTAAGACTACTTTTCTTAATGGTGAGTTAGAGGAAGAAGTTTTCATGAGGCAACCAGAGGGGTTCGTGGAAGAAGGAGAAGAGAGCAAAGTCTGCTGGCTCATAAAGTCCTTATATGGACCGAAGCAAGTTTCTTGACAGTGGAATAAGAAACTAGATGAGTTTCTCACCGGTCAAGGATATATCCGAATTAGCTCTGACCATTCTATCTATATGTTTGAAGATGAGAATGGTGTCATTTTTATTGCAACTTATGTGGATGATCTGCTTGTGTTGAGTAAATCTTTGGAAAAGATCTATAAGTTAAAGAGAGATTTTACAAGCAAATTTGATATGAAGGATCTAGGGGAGACAAAACATATTTTTGGGATTCAAATGGAGAGAGATATGGGGAAGAAGCTTGAAGCAATAAGTAATATGCTTGAGAAATTCCAGATGGAAAATGCTAACAGTTGTACCACTCCCATGGACTTGAAAAAAGTAAGTGATGGGAGTGTAGAAGGAGAAGTGATGATCTTAAATGATCAAATGAGTCTAGAGGAAAGAGAGTTTATGAAGTCTATCCCTTATAGACAGGTTGTAGGAAATTTAATCTATTTTATGAACTGTTCCAGGCCGGACATAGCGGTAGCAATTGGAGTGCTCAATAGGAGTCTCAATGATCATAGGAAGAGAGACCGGGAGGCAGCCAAGAGAGTCATGAGATATCTGGTGGGAACTAGAGAGTTATGGCTGCATTTGGGAGGGGAGCACAATGATATCACTACTAGGAGTGATGCTAGTTATGGGGACGCACCTATGAGAAGATGCACTTTTGGGTATGTGTTGTATGTTGGGAAGGTGCATGTTGTTGGAACAGTAAGCAACAAAAGGTGGTTGCTTAATCTACTATGGAGGCTGAGTACATGGCCTCTTGTTCAGCCGTGAAAGAGTTGATGTGGGTCAAATCCTTGCGGCAAGAATTGGGGTATATGAACGAGGGAGTGCATGAAGTGTTTTGTGATAATCAAGTTGCCATTCAAATTTCAGCTAATCCAAAACATCATTTTAAAGCTAAGCATATGGACATAAGATTGATTTTTGTGAGGGAAAAAGTTGAGAATAAGATTGTGAATCTTGTATATAGATCTGATGAAGAAATGGCGGCTGATATGATGACAAAACTAGTGCCCTCTCATAAATTGAAATATTGTAGAAAAAAATGTGGACTAAAACTAAAGGTAAAGTTAGACTAGAAAATAAGGGGAGTGTTGAAATTAATAGATTTCTAGAGTATTTTCTAGGTTTAAATATGTTAGTATAAAAGGAAAAGAAAAGGAAGGACAGCTTGCCTCCACCTCCTCTCTCTAGCCCCCATACTTGTTATAGTCACTGAAGGATAGAGAGGGTGGTTGATCCATGGCTGCCTTAGTTCAACATGCAGTTATTTTTAGTAGGTTTTTAAAAATATACTTGATAGACCTAGGATTTGATCCCGGTACCTGCCGTCCGTCAAGTTGGCTAGTAGCGGTCAGCTTTATCCTATTAGTTTAGGACTAATGCTAAATGCTATAGGGTTTGATAGATATTTATATATTTATGAATGAACTAATTCATTTAATTGAAACTATATACGACATGCATAGATACAGTTTTTGTAAAGTACGCAGCACGGTACGGTTTGGAAACGGATACCGCGCATTTAGTTTCGACAAGGAAACAAATATCGCGCAAGTATTTATAACGGCTGAGATTACATTTCGAATTAAATCCAACGGCGCACACCATCGCCGAAATCGCGGAATTGTCACTCTGGCATTTAGTGACATGGCATGACCTGGCGCCACGTGGAGAAATAAAATTTGGTCGCTGGAATTCCAAGGAACGTACGTACAAGTGGAAAATGGACACGCGTCCGCTCAATGGCCTTCTCGTACAAAGGTCGTACAAAAAGTACATCGGTAGTAGTACTTTTATGTACTATACAGTATTGTGAATGGTTCGTACAATTAGTAGATAGGGGTTGTGAGAGGAAGCTAGGACTTAGAAAAATGTGGTAGATGGTTTTCTCTCTCTTTGAGAGGTTGTATAAATTGGCATTTTTGCCGGCTTATAACTTATCGCTTGGTTGGGCGTTTTAAAAAATTCTATTTCCTAGGGACTTAGGGGAGTCCAAGCGGCAAAGGGGTGCTGTCAAATTTTGTGCTTAGGTAGCAGTGGTTGCCATTGAAAGTGGGTTAGTTAATAACTATCTAGAGGCTTCCTGTACTGTGTAGTCCAATGGAGGACACAAAGTTTCATGAAACGGTGATTGCAGATTCAAGGGAGATCCAAGATACAAGAGACTCACCGAAAACCTCACATACCTCTATAGACTTCGAGGAAATAGAAGACGTGGGACCAGAACTTGCTTCTATGGACAAGGGAGCCGATGAAACAGTGAGGAGAAATCGAAGACTTCCATCCATTCTAGCTTCCGAGTTTGAGGGAGGGAGAAGGAGGAGCAAAAGGATATAGGAAAAATAGGCCGCTCATTAGGTAACTAAGCTATCTCACCCAGATGAGGCTCAGTCTTACTTGGAGGTAGTGTATAGTTCGAAGAAAGAAAGATGGATTAGAGCTATAAATGATAAGATGGCCTCCATCATGGAAGCAAATACTTAGGAACAAGCGAATTGTCCTTCTGAGAAAAGACCTATTGGGTGTAAATGGGTATTTAAACTAAAACTGAACCCAGGTAATACTATTGAGAGATATAAAGCTCGATTGGTAGCGAAAGGGTTCACCCTAAAAGAGGGCATTGACTATGAGGAGACCTTTGCTCCGGTTGTTCGGTTTCCATCAGTAAGGATTTTCCTCAGTCTGGCAGCAGCAGAAGACATGGAAATACACTAGATAGACATTAAGACTGCTTTTCTTAATGGTGAGTTAGGGTATGGTTACATCAGGCGGTCTCTGTAATAGTACGGACAGCAAAATTTCTGTATTACAGAGGCCTCGGTTACATCGCGTAGCGTCTGTAAATATGTTTTTACATACGTGTTCTGATTTGAGTGGTTCCACGTAAGTTAACGATCAAATCTCTAAAATCGTCAAAGTTTTGGAAACCGATCATTTTCGTATGGAAATACGTACTTGCATATTACGTACGTGGTGTCATTTTTATTGCAACTTATGTGGATGATCTGCTTGTGTTGAGTAAATCTTTGGAAAAATCGATAAGTTAAAGAAATATCTTAGAAGCAGATTTGATATGAAGGATTTAGGGGAGGCAAGATAAATTTTGGGGATTCAAATAGAGAGAGATAGAGGGAAGAAGACTATCAGACTTACTCAGAAAGAAACAATAGGTAATATGCTTGAGAATTTATGATGGAAAATGCTAACAGGTGTACCACTCCCATGGACTTGAAAAAAGGAAGTGATGGGAGTGTAGAAGGAGGAATGATTTTCATAGATGATCAGATGAGTCCGAAAGAGAGAGAGTTATGAAGTCTACCCCTTATAGACAGGTTGTAGGAAGTTTAATCTATTTCATGAACTGTACAAGGCCGACATAGCGGCAGCAGTTGGAGTACTCGGTAGGAGTCTTAATGATTCTAACAAGAGAGACTGGGAGGCAGCTAAGAGAGTCATGAGATATCTAGTAGGAACGAGAGAGTTATGGTTGCATTTGGGAGGGGAGCACACTGACATCACTACTTGGAGTGATGCCAGTTATGGGGACGCACCTATGAGAAGATGCACTTCTTGTTGTTCTTTGGTCTAAAATAGACCGCAGAAGCAACCCAAACTATCATGCAAAAAGCTAAGCAAAAATAGGTCGACGAACAATCATATGAAATGCATCCTCCATATGCGTACACAGGCGCAACAAACAATGTTGAAAAGAGGTAATTAATAGTTCACTTCCCTATCTTAGTTTTGTTTTAAAGAAAGAGAGTGAGGATCAAAGGCGCGCCATGGCTGCCGCCATATTTAGAAAGTGGCAGTTTTTGCAGTTAAGGGTATTTTGGCTAAAATAGTGCCTAGGTCTAGATTTGAACCTGTGACCTCTGTAGTCTTTGTAGCCTAACGCCTTAACCATTAAGGCGTTACGAAACGATACACGTGACGGGTTTCATAAATATATAAATATTAACGAAACAGCTAATTAACAGCAGACTAACCAAAATGAGCAATTTCTGCATGTACGCGAATCTGAACCGTGTAAAATAGGTTTTGATCGGACGGCCGGCATTATAGCCGCCACGCGAAGTGAGCTTTTCGGCGGCATACGGATATAGCGTCACGCGGTGCCACGTGGCGCCACATTATTTGATACCGGAGAAGATGGGAGGAGGAACCATGGCTTCCGATATGACAGGTGTCACCTTGTAGACCTTGTCGTACAATAGTTGTACAATAAGTACATCGCCCATTGTACCTTCTTGTACTTTATAGTGTTCCTATTGGACTAGGGTTTAATATTAGGTAGTCGTGAGTAGGCAGACCGAGACTTAGTAATATTTAGGTACCTCTCTCTCTAAGAGAGCTTGTAACTATAAAGGTCATCTTTGACCAGCCATAACTTACTGCTCGGGTGAGCAAATTCAGTGATTCTTTTTGCGTTTGACTCAGGGGAGTCTTGTCCTCACAAGGGTGAGAGTGGTCAGAATATTTGTGTGCCTGGGTGGCGCTTATTCAGCGGGAAAGTAGAAAGGGCAAATATTATCCTAGAGGCTTTACATAGGCTGCTCATTTTGTGGGTCAATGGAGACCACAGAATTTCAGGTTATGGGCCCACCCTCTAGGGTGCCCATATTTGATGGATCAGACTTTCTTTATTGGGAAATGATGATGGAGGGAGAACTATTTGAGAAGCATTTATGGGGCATAGTGTCTGGACAAATTCGATGCCCACCTCCACCTGGGTTTGGAGGGACACGTTTTTCTGGCACCTCCGCCTCTACAGTTGGTAGAACAGCTGCCACCATCACCGAGGATGAAGATGAGGAAGGAGAAGAGATTGTCATGGAAGGAGAAAAGGAAGGAGTTGCAACTCAAGTAACACCATTGCCGAAGGCGATACCGGCAGCAGCACCACCAGCAACAACGACAAGGGTTCAGACCGAAAGATCAGAGTCTGAAAAGTGGAACTACAAAGACAAGGTTGCTAAGCTCTTAATTCTTAAAAGTGTAGCAAAGGGCATTGCCATTCCTCTTATGCATGTCAAATCTTCATCTCAGATTTGGATATCACTAGTTAACAAATATAAGAGTGGATCATTGCAGCAGCAACAGTTGGCAGAAAATAAGATTGCAGCTTATACTTATAAGGGAGGAAGTATGGATAATTATTGCAATGATTTAGGAGCATTGTTTGGAGAGTTAGAGAGTGCAGGTAACTCATGGTCTGAGAGACAAAGAGTGAACACATTAATGATAAAACTACCTGAAGAGTATGAGAATATCATTAACCGATTGCAGGACATAGGAGATAGCAATTGGAATTGGGATGACACTGTGGGAATGATTTTAGTGAAAGAAAGCACCATAGAGCTTAGGAGAGGGAGTCCAAGTGTTCAAGCATTGTCTGCAGGAGCTGATTGGCGGAAGCGTGATGAGGAGAGAGGGAAAGATCCTTATCGAAACTTTGGTGGAAGAGGACAAGGAGGTGGCAGATTTGATAGACAGGGGAGAGGAACTTCTCGAGGAGGATTATGTCACTTTTGCAAGAAACCGGGACACTATATGGCAGATTGTGTCAGACTTGCAGATCTTCGACTGAAAGATGGTCAAGGAACCTCAAAGGACGGAGGAAAGAAAAAGGCTTTCCTGACTCAAGTTCTTGATGAGGAAGTGGAAGAAAAAACTGAACCTGAAGAGGTGCTTGAGGAGCTTCTCCTTAATCCGAAAAACACTGAAAAGCATGTCGACATTCCACGGAGACAAAAGTGTGCTTTCGGAGGTAAGAGGGATCCACCCGAGGATGGGTGGATCATAGACTCAGGGGCTTCAATGCATATGTGCAAAGATAAGCGGTGGTTCACTAAACTGAGAAAGATCCCAACAGTTGAGATAGAGTACGGAGATGGTAGAGTAGAAACCACAAGTCTTGTTGGAACTGTTGACTTGAAGGTTCTAGTTGATGGAAAGGCCTCAATTGTAACACTCTCAGACGTTCTTTACATTCCACAACTTAGCAAGAACCTAGTCTCAACAGCTGTCCTAGATGAAAAGGAGTTTGAAACAGGAACTAGGAAAGGAATCTTCACAGCAAGCTTTGATAATGAGGTTTATTTCATAGCTGAGAAGGGCAGTCAAGGAATGTTCAGAATTGTACTTTGCAATGAAAAGAGTGTTCTCTACTCGTGTGCAAGTGAGATGATGCTTTGGCATAAAAGGTTGGGGCATGTGCATCTAGATAGATTAAAGAAAATGAAGAAAAATGGAATAGTGGAGGGTATTACTTTTGAAGATGATGAGACCTTTGATGATTGTAGTGGATGTGCCCAAGGGAAGATTCATAGACTTCCATTTCCAAAGGCAACCACATTTAGGAGAGAGAAAGTATTAGATCTAGTTCACACTGATGTTTGGGGACCTGCTAGGTATGCCTCACATGGGGGGAAAAGATGGATGTTAACTATCACAGATGATTGGTCTAGATACACGAAGGTATACTTTCTTAGACATAAGTCAGAGGTATTAAGATGTTTCAAAGAGTATAAAGTATGGAGTGAAAAGCTACATGAAACCTCAATAAAAGAGATAAGAAGTGATAATGGGAAAGAATACACCTCAAGGGATTTTGAAGAATATCTTAAAGAAGAAGGAATTCATCATGAGAAAACTGTTCCCTATAATCCGGAACAAAATGGAGTAGCAGAAAGAGTGAATAGAACTTTAGGAGATATGTCCAGAAGTATGTTAAGTGATAAGAGGATAGGGCTGCAGTTTTGGGCTGAGTCTATGAACTATGCTAATTTCATCAAAAATAGAGTCCTAACTTCAGCAAATAAGGAGGAAACTCCGTATGAGAGGTGGACAGGAAGAAAGCCTGATTTGTCTAGTTTGAGAGTGTTCGGAAGTCAAGTCTACAGTTTGGATTCCGATAAGACTAAATGGAAGTTAGAGGGAAGAGGGAAACCAGGATATCTTGTAGGATATGATGAGAGCACAAAAGGATACCGAGTGTATGACTTGAAAAAGAGAGATATAATTTTGGTAAAACACATAGTGGTGATGAATGAAGAGAAGTCCATTGATCCATTCAAATATAATAAGGAAGTCAAAATCAGATTTGAAACGGATCAGTTTTCTGACTTTGACTTTGAAAATGAAGAGAAGGAAGAGGGAGAAAAAGAAAAATCTGCAGATCTACCAAAGGAGAAGGAGGAAAGGACAACATCCGAGGCAACGCCACAATACGAAGTGGAAACCGATGAGGAACTTGATGAGACACCAGAATTGGAAGATAGGGGAGCTGAAAATCTCCCAAAAAGAAACCCAAGGATGCCTTCCATACCGGCGTCCGATTTTGAAGGGGGAAGAAGAAGTAGTAAACGACTTCAAGAAAGACAAGCAAATAACCAACTCACAAAGATGTCTCACCCAGATGAACCTCAAACATACTTAGAGGCCATAAACACTCCAGAAAGTAGCCGGTGGATCACAGCTATAAATGAAGAAATGGCCTCTATTATGGAAGCCAATACATGGGAGTTGGTAGATTGTCCACCGGACCGAAAACCGATCGGATGTAAGTGGGTGTTTAAACTTAAATTAAACCCGGATAATACCATTGAGAGGTACAAAGCTAGGTTAGTTGCAAAAGGTTATACACAGAAAGAGGGGATAGACTACGAAGAAACCTTTGCACCTGTAGTCAGATTTCCTTCTGTTAGAATCCTTTTAAGTATAGCCGCAGCGGAGGATATGGAAATCCACCAGATGGATATTAAAACTGCCTTTTTGCACGGAGAGTTGGAAGAAGAAATTTACATGAGGCAACCGGAAGGATTCGTGGAAAGTGGGGAAGAAAACAAAGTTTGCAAACTGATAAAATCACTCTATGGGCTTAAGCAAGCCCCGCGACAGTGGAATATAAAGCTCGACGAATTTCTGACCGGTTTGGGGTATATCAGAATTAGTTCAGATCACTCTATATATTTATTTGAAGATGAGAATGGAGTGATATTTATTGCTATTTATGTGGATGATTTGTTGGTCTTAAGCAAGTCCTTAGATAAAATTAACAAACTAAAACGGGATCTTAGAAGCAGTTTTGATATGAAAGATCTTGGCGAAGCAAAGTACATTTTGGGAATTCAGATGGAGAGAGATAGAGGGAATAGAATTATAAGACTCACTCAAAAAGAAGCAATCGGTAATATGCTAGAAAAATTTCAAATGGAGAAAGCAAACGGATGTACTACTCCCATGGATTTGAAGAAAGTGAGTGAGGGGAGTGAAGAAGGAGGAATATTCATCATTAATGATGAGATGGACGAGATAGAAAGAAAATTTATGGAAAATATCCCATATCGGCAGATTGTAGGCAGTTTAATTTATTTTATGAACTGTACCCGTCCGGATATAGCTGCAGCTGTAGGTGTCCTTAGTAGAAATCTAAATGAACCAAGAAAGAGAGATTGGGAGGCTGCCAAAAGAGTGATGAGGTATCTGGTGGGGACAAGGGAATTATGGTTGCATTTGGGAGGGGAGCACACTGACATCACCACTTGGAGTGATGCTAGTTATGGAGATGTGCCTTTAAGGAGGTGTACGACTGGATATGTGTTGCAAATTGGATCCGGTGCATGTTGTTGGAGTAGCAAGCAACAAAAAGTAGTTGCTCAGTCCACTATGGAGGCTGAATACATGGCTTCCTGTGCTGCCACCAAAGAATTAATGTGGGTTAAATCTCTTCTTGAAGAACTTGGGTTCATGAAGTCTGGAACTCAAAATGTTTTTTGTGATAATCAAGCTGCTATCTCGATTGCAGCTAATCCGAAACATCACTTCAAAGCTAAGCATATGGATATTAGACTAAGCTTTGTCAGAGAGAAGGTAGAAAATAAAATTATTAAACTGGTTCATAAAACTGATAGAGAAATGATTGCAGACATGATGACAAAAGCAGTGCCTTCCCCTAAGTTGATTTATTGCAGAGAAAACTGTGGATTAAAATTGAAAAGTGACTAGGAATTAAGGGGAGTGTTGAAAAGAGGTAATTAATAGTTCACTTCCCTATCTTAGTTTTGTTTTAAAGAAAGAGAGTGAGGATCAAAGGCGCGCCATGGCTGCCGCCATATTTAGAAAGTGGCAGTTTTTGCAGTTAAGGGTATTTTGGCTAAAATAGTGCCTAGGTCTAGATTTGAACCTGTGACCTCTGTAGTCTTTGTAGCCTAACGCCTTAACCATTAAGGCGTTACGAAACGATACACGTGACGGGTTTCATAAATATATAAATATTAACGAAACAGCTAATTAACAGCAGACTAACCAAAATGAGCAATTTCTGCATGTACGCGAATCTGAACCGTGTAAAATAGGTTTTGATCGGACGGCCGGCATTATAGCCGCCACGCGAAGTGAGCTTTTCGGCGGCATACGGATATAGCGTCACGCGGTGCCACGTGGCGCCACATTATTTGATACCGGAGAAGATGGGAGGAGGAACCATGGCTTCCGATATGACAGGTGTCACCTTGTAGACCTTGTCGTACAATAGTTGTACAATAAGTACATCGCCCATTGTACCTTCTTGTACTTTATAGTGTTCCTATTGGACTAGGGTTTAATATTAGGTAGTCGTGAGTAGGCAGACCGAGACTTAGTAATATTTAGGTACCTCTCTCTCTAAGAGAGCTTGTAACTATAAAGGTCATCTTTGACCAGCCATAACTTACTGCTCGGGTGAGCAAATTCAGTGATTCTTTTTGCGTTTGACTCAGGGGAGTCTTGTCCTCACAAGGGTGAGAGTGGTCAGAATATTTGTGTGCCTGGGTGGCGCTTATTCAGCGGGAAAGTAGAAAGGGCAAATATTATCCTAGAGGCTTTACATAGGCTGCTCATTTTGTGGGTCAATGGAGACCACAGAATTTCAAACAACATTTAGGGTTTCATGGAATAATCAACATAAATAAACCCTATGACATCATCTAAGGTTTGATGGAATAATCGACATAAACAAACCCTAGGACAAATGCATAAAAAATGCATATCAAACATATATATATAAAATAACATAAATAAATAATAAAGACAAATGCATTTCACATAAACAAAAGTATAATCAAAGTATAATTAAATAATCATTATATCATTCAAAGTGCATGACCTAATCGGCAACCCTAAAAGCCTACATCTTCGGTCCCCACTTTACTAACCAGCATTGATGATTTTTCTAATGAAGCTTAAATCTATATATACACTTGTGAGTTGTTAACAAATCACTAAGTGTCAAAATAACCAACGTAAATTACGTAACTGTCATTAAATCAAACTAATCGTAAGCGTACACCTGAAAGTCAAGCAATCGTAAGCGTACACTTGTCTGCAAATACGACACATAAAGACACACAATTAAACTGTCGATATCCTCATTGATCACCTAAAATATAACTATTTTAATCAACACTAAATCATTAATTCAAATAAGACAAAACATTGATGCTTCAAATATTTACACCGACGCATCCAAAAATCCGCGTCATAAGTGACAACTTGCTTAGTCACTTGTCGATAAGTCCACGTAGTGAACCGACATCGCATATGTACGGTCCACTAGATAATGCGTCATTAAAGATAATGAGATCCCTTGAAAATATCGGTAGACGACATTCGCCCTCCACGTGTACCATGACCAACTTGCCGAAATCAATTCGTACGATCCAATTCTGTCCGTACCGAAATCACGTACTTCGTCATAAATGCGCCTTGTCGCATTTAAGGTACACGTCATTTTCGATAAATAAATGTCGCAATAAGCGACAACTTAAAGTACACCTGTCAAATACGACGCTCCGTACCGGCGGCGTCCCATGTAATAAATGTCACCTGTCGCATTATGTTTCGTACGTGCGACGTACAATTTTACGATTTTACATACTTCGAATATCATACATCGGATCGTTTCGCGATCCGCCGTCCATTTCACTTTTGTATTCCGTATTATTCGTACGCTTCTTCGCGTCACTCAATTTTGTAATTTACGTCACTTTAAATTCATTCGTACAATTACCCCCCAATCCATAAATCCTTTCGAACCTCCACAGTATATCAGATAATTACATACGCACGCAAACATGCGTGCGCACATACGAAACTTAATCTTCCAAAAACAACACTTCTGGGTATGTGTTGTATGTTGCGGAAGGTGCTTGTTGTTGGAGCAGTAAGCAACAAAATGTGGTTGCTCAGTCTACTATGGAGGTTGAGTACATGGCCTCTTGTTCTGCTATGAAAGAGTTGATGTGGGTCACATCTTTGCTGCAAGAACTGGGGTATATGAAGGAGGGAGTGCATGAAGTGTTTTGGGATAATCAAGCTACCATTGTAATTGCAGCTAATCCAGAACATCATTTTAAGGCTAAACATATAGACATAAGATTAAGTTTTGTAAGAGAAAAAGTTGAGAATAAGATTGTGAATCTTGTATATAGATCAGATGAGGAAATGATAGCTGATATGATGACAAAACCGGTGCCTTCTCCCAAGTTAAATATATTGCAGAGAAAAGTGTGGATTAAAATTGAAATTAAAATTGGACTAGAAAATAATGGGAGTGTTGAAATTGTTAGTTTTATATGGTATTTTCTAGGTCTAAATTTAGTACAAATAGAAAAAGGAAAAAGGCAGACAGCCTGCCTCCACCTCCTCTCTCTACCCATCATACTTGTCGTAATCACTGGGAGATATAGAGGGTGGCTGAGACATGGCTATCCTAGCTTAAACAGGCAGGGCTAAAGAGTGATTATGTCACTCTCAACAAAAGGTATAGTCCGGCAGGACTCGAACCTCTGACCGGCAGAGCGCGGCATAGCCGTTAGCTTTATCTAGTCTGTCGTAGAAGTCCGTTAGGATACATTAGGTTTGATAATTATATAAACATTGTTAAAACCATTATTCTAATTAACGGCGTTACGAATAGAAGAACATAAAACCAATGTTATATAGTGCGAACACTATCTCGCACGAAAACAAATGAATCGGACATTTGTTTGACGGCGCACATTTAATGTTGGATTTAATCTGACGGCGTATATCACTGCCGAGATCCCGGAATGGTCACTTTGGCGTTTATGGACGTGGCATGACGTGGCACCACGCAGAGGGATGACATTTGGTCACAGGAATTCCGACGAACTTAAAGACAAGTTAAAAGTGGACAGGCGTCCACTCAATGGCGTTGCCGTACATAGGTCGTAGAGAAAGTACATCGGCCATAGTACTTTTCTGTACCCTACAATGATCTGATTTGTTCGTACTTCAATAGATAGGAATTGTGAGAGAGATTTAGGACTAAGAGAGTTTGGTTGAAAGGTACCTCTCTCCCTTTAAGAGTTTTGTATAAACTTGGCATTTTTGCTGACTCATAACTTATCGGCTGGTTGGCCGTTTCCAGTGATTCTTTTTGCTACGGACTCAGGGGAGTCCAAACTGCACAGGGGTGTAGACAAATTGTCAGTTTGCCTTTTTGGGCAGCAGTGGTTGTGACTTGAAGTGGGTTAGTTAAATATTATCTAGAGGCTTTCTGTATTCTGTAGTTAAATGGAGGACACAGAATTGCAGGCCCCAAGTGCCTTATACAACAGTGTTTGTCCAGTTTCAAATCCAAAGCATCAACGCCATGCAAGGAGCCTATGACCAGAAAGCAATTGCTATTGAACTGACATAAGACAAATACGACCGTACCACACTCAGGGCAAAAAGTTCTACTTCAAACTTCGCCTAAATCTGGGACTCAGAGTCCAAATCAGATATACTAATCTATTAAGAGTACTTAGATGGTCCTGAAGTGTTGAACCTGGACCTAATGTAATTAATGAACCAGAGGTCAGTTGGACCTCAACTAAAGTCAAAGTGACATCTAACAGCATAATCTAGATTGCAATCCCAAAAGTTACGTGCCAATCCACACTGTACCCTCAGCTAGGGACGTTGGAAACTGCTTCCAGGTGGTGAAATTGCAATCTTGGGAACGAAATAACTTGGTCGTCCGGCCTCGATTAGGCGTAAACCAAATTGCGTCGCGCTTCGTGTGAAAAATACAGGGATCTAGTCGGGACTGTTACACCTCAATATTTGTACCCCGGTGACTCAATATTTGTACCTCGGTGACTGTGTAGGGAAAATAGGTTCCAAAAATCTCGGTAAAAAGAAAATGTGTCGAAAAGGCACACGAGCTTGACAATGGAGGCTGAGTATATGGCCTCTAGTTCTGCTGTGAAATAGTTTATGTGGGTCAAGTCCTTGTTCCAAGAATTGGGGTATATCAAGGAGGGAGTAATTGAAGTTTTTTGTGATAATCAAGCTGCCATTACTATTGCAGCCAATCCAAAACATCAATTAAATACTAAGCATATGGACATAAGATTGAGCTTCGTGAGGGAAAAGGTTGAAAATAAAATTGTAAATCTTGTGTAAAAATCCGATGAAGAAATGGTGGATGACATGATGACCAAACCTGTGCCCTCTCCCAAGTTAAAACATTGTAGGGAAAATTGTGGATTAAGAGAAAAGCTAAAATTAGACTAGAAAATAAGGGGAGTGTTGAAAATAAATAGGTTTTGGGTATTTTCTAGATCTAAATAGATTAGCGAAAAAGATAAAAAAAATGGCAGCCTTCCTCCATCTCTTCTCTCTTGCCCCCATACTTTTTGTAGTCACTGAAAGAGAGAGAGAGTGATGGAGCCATGGGTGCCTCAAATCCACAGGCATGACTAAAGAGTGATTTAAGTCACTCTCAACAAAAGGTTGAGTCCGACAGGACTTGAACCTCCAACCGGCAGAGCGCGCCACAGCCGTTAGCTCTAACCAGTCTGTCGTAGAAGTTCGTTAGGATACATGGGGTTTGATATCTATTTAAACTTGTGTACGGTCTTGAAACCGATTAACTAAAATATGAATAAAGGAACATAGAACTAGTTAAAGTTTCGTGCGGACATGATTCCGCACGAAACAAATGAATGGGACATTTATTTCAGCGGCTAAAATTTAATGTTAGATTTAATCCTACGGCATACATTGCTGCCGGGATCTCGGAATGGTCACTTTGGCGTTTATAGACGTGGCATGACCTGGCGCCATGTGGGGGGATAACATTCGGTCGTAGGAATTTCGAGGAGCGTACGGACGAGTGAAAGGTTGACACGCGTCCACTCAATGGCCTTGTTGTTCACAGGCCGTATAGAAAGCAGATCGAGCATAATACCTTTCTGTACTTTACAGTTATGTGATTGGATCGTACATTAGTAGATAGGGGTTGTGAGAGGGAAGTAGGACTTTGCATATTTTTTTGGAAAGTCACCTCTCCTTTGAGAGCTTTGTTTAAATTGGCATCTTTGCCACCTCATAACTTATCGGCTGGTTGGCGGTTTCCAGTGATTCTTTTTGCTACCGACCCACGGGAGTCCACGCTGCACAGGGTTGCAATGAGACTGTTATTTTGCCCTCTTGGGTAGCAATGGTTGTGGCTTGAAGTGGGTTAGTTAAAAGCTATCTAGAGGCTTCTTGAATTTTGTAGTCGAATGGAGGACAAATGATTGCACAAGAGCCATGGTTGCCTATGCTATCCAGAGGGAGAAGATAGTAGATTGGTAGATTTACCAAAATGGTACTTGATGGACCCACGATTTGAACCCAGTACCTGTGGTCCGTCAAAGTCGCCGGTATCCGGTAGTTTTATCCGATTAGTCTAAGACCAGTGTTACATGATATAAGGTTTGATAACTATATAAATGTTTAGACGTAGATTATTTTATTTAACGGAATATTAGGACATATATACACTTTGTATTGTACGGGATATGGAACATCTCGAAACGAATATCTCGCATTTGTTTCAAGTATGAAATAAATACCGGGCAAGTGTTTAAGACCGCTAAGATTGAAACTCGGTTTCAATCAGACGACCGCGAAGAAAGCCGAGAGGGCGGAATAGGTTTTTGGCGGTTTTCGATAATCGCCATATCGAATGATAGGTGGCACAACCACATTGGATTACAGCATCTCCGAGAATAACAGGAACAAATCTAGTTATCACATGTGTCAACATTTTGGCCATGTCGTACAATGTCCGTACAGAAAGTACACCGGCACCTGTACCTTTATGTACGACACCGTATTGTGATTGGTGTCGTACGTTAGTAGATAGAGTTTTAGAGAGATATACTGCTTAGAAAAATTTGGTAGATAGGACCCTATCTCCGAGAGAGCTTTTGTACAAAAGATCAACTTTGACCCACCATAACTTACTGCTCAAGGGAGCAAATTCAGAGATTTTTTTTGCTATCGACTCAAGAAAGTCTTGCCTTCACAAGGGTGAAGGTGATCAGAGTTTTTGTCTGCCAGGGTGGCAGTTATTATTGTTGAAACACAAAGGGGTCAAGATTATCCTAGATGCCTCGTGTGAGTTGCATATTGTGAGGACCTATGGAGGTCTCAGAGTTACAGTAACAATTTAGGAGCATGCATTTACCCGACGGGATTTCGTGTGTTCAGAATTTGAAAAAAAAAATGTCGCATTCGGGTATCCATAATTTTGAATTTTGCGACTTCTGCCAGCAAGTGCGCATGATATTTCTCTCATGGACGAAGAAATTCAGTATTGCCGATATATTTTTCATAATTATTTTTTTTAGGGTGAACTTCCATTAGAGGAAAAGTGGGGTTGTTTACTAGACGCTGTACGATTTCGTACAGATTCGTACCATTTTTTTTTTGTCAGAAGAAAAATGACAAAACATATCTACTAGATGGCTCCAATATTATATGCGTAAGTATCGATTGTTGGATTTTTCACTTTTTTAGATTCGCGACGTAATCACCACATAGTCTATTTTGAAGAGACTCTCCTCGGCGATGAGGGTTTCTTCAGACTGGTCGCGTTCCATTGGTACACGTGAAAAGTAAACAAAAAATTGACCACGAACAAGCAATGAGAATCGAACACGTCGTACACGTTATGTGCCTTCCGCCACGGTGTATGAAGGATGACCGAAATATCTTCCCACACTCTTTTTGACATCCACTGACTTTAAAAGTTTGCGGCGCCTTTTTTGACATTCTGTTCCGTAATTTTGATTTTCACTTTCAAAATTAAAATTTGGTGGCAAAAATTTCGTACAAATCATTAACTCTTTCCGCCCGTACAAATATTATATACAGATTTTCAGCTTGAAGAATATTTCTAAATTTTAAGAATTGGAAAATTAACCTACGTGGCACCAATCATAATTGAGAAACAATGTCTACTGGCATGACGTAAGGGAAGGTTGTGCCAATAAACACCATAAATAGACGTATCCACATGTTTACTGTGACCACCTAATGGAGAACAAGCCTTACCAATACCCCACAAAAAGCACTGAAAACCAAGCAAGCTATTCTACAATACTGTAGCGCGATATATTTTATTGGCATATCGTGCATCGTAATTTCGTGATGATTTCTTTATAATTATATCAACATCGATAAGTCAAGAAAATGTGTTGTACACCGTGATCCCTATTAGTGTTGATGTAATTTTTGCCACTTAAAACATATTTTCCCCATACACGCACGTGCAATTTTGCATTGAGACCGCCAATTGGAATGTGAGAATCTTGGATTTCAATTTCAACCGCCAGATCTATAATCCGACAAGTGTGTACGGAGAAAAGATGTTGTTAAGTGGCGAAAAAAATATTAACACTGCTTTAATAGCGATACACGGTGTATTGTACCATATCATTTTTCGGTGAGTGCGGCCGATATACACAACACGTACCTTTGAAGTACGAAGTCACTTTGAAGATTGGCAAAAATGAACGGCTCAATTTATTCCTCATGTGACAAAATATCAGTATCTATGGTTGCATATCTATGTATAGAAACCAATATTATTTTCCTCAATCTGAGTCGTCCACATGTAGAGCGCAGCGATAGTAAGGTCGACGTGGCAATATCGAACTGCTGAATCTTTAATGTGAACGTTTAATCAAACACTGCTCTTTGTTATTGGTAATGTTGGGTATCGGGTAAACTCATATCGTGATAATTTCGATATTCGATAAATCGAATATCGATCGAGCAAACTTCTCGATATATCGTACCGAGTCCAACATAAATTATCGCGATATGTAGTATTTTTTTTAATTTAATATTTTATATAAGGCTTGTTCTCCATTAGGAGGTCCGAGTAAACACGCGGAGACATCTATTTCTGGTGTTTAGTGGCATGGCGTTCCATTATGTCGGGCCAGTAAACATCATTTCTCAAATATGATTGGCGCCACGTAAGTTAGTTTTCAGATTTTTTAAATCTAAATATATTCTTCAAACTGGAAATCTGTACATAATATTTGTACAAGCGGAGGTAGTTAATGATTTGTACGAAAATATTGCGACCAAATTTAAATTTTAAAATTGAAAATCAAAATTTCGAAACGGAATGGCAAAAAAGCACCGCAAACTTTGAAGGTCTCCAGATGTTAGAAGGAGCGTGCGAGGATATATCAATCGACCTGCATAACACAGTTGCGGAAAACACATGGCGTGTACGACGTGTTTGTTTCTCATTGCCTGTTCGTGGTGGATATTTTTTTGACTTTTCACCATAGTTCAATAGTAGGTTAAAGTAGGCCCATACAATATGCCTATTGTATGCAAAACATACAATATGACCTTAAGACCCATATTGTATGCGGACATATTCGAACCAATTAAAACATTCGGACCAAAAATTGAACCAATTAAAACATTCGGACCAAAAAAAAACTTTTCACCGTCAGACGATCGGACGGTCTCTGATCAAAGTAGCGATCTAAGAAGATCACATGAAAAGCCCATAACACAACTTACGATAAAGGCGCCGACCAAAGGCATACCATAAAAACGCCTACTTTTGAACTATGTTTTTCACTTGTACCAATGGTACGCGACCAGTGTAAAGAAACTCTCCTCGCCGAGGAGAGTCTAAACAATGTGCGCGATTGCTTCGCGAATCTTAAAAAGTAAAAAATCCAACTGTTGATAATTACGCCTATAATATTGGAGCCATCGAGTTAACATGTTTCGTCATGTTTTGTCTGGCAAAAAAAAAATGGTACAAATATGTACGAAATTGTACGGCGTTCAGTAAACAACCCCACTTTTCCTCTAATGGAAGTTCACCCTAATATGTTATTTTATCGAAAAACGACATATTGTTTGATACGCCACGTACGACGTGATTTTTGTTCCGTGACTTAAAGGTAGATGCCGCAAAATGTAACCAACAAAAAAATACATTTTTTCTGTAATAGTACGGACAACAAAATTTATGTATTATAGAGGCCTTGGTTACATCGCGTAACGTTTGTAAACAATTTTTTACATACCTGTTTTGATTTGAGTGGTTCCTTGTAAGTTGACGATCACATCTCTAAAATCGTCAAAAATTTGAAAACCGTCCATTTTCGTATAGAAATCCGTACTTGCGTATTATGAACGTGTACTTCGCAAGTGTACCGCGTCAATATACCTCAAAGATCTCCTTCACTCTGTAGACTTTAAAAACCGTATTTCTTTTCGGGAAAGATTTTACGGTCACTTTGTCTGAAGGCACATGACTTTGGTGACCAATCAATATTTTTTCTTTTTTTTATGCTTCAATATATTGTCAATACGATATATCAGCGATATATTGCGATATTTTAATTTTTGATGAATCGAAGCGATACATCGATTATCAGGTACTTGGAATTAGATATATATCGAATATCGGCAAATGGTCCTCGATACCTAACACTAGCTATAAGGCCTTACATTTTCAGTATATTTATTTACAATGTACTTATATTTTTGTACTTTTTAGAATTATTTAAGGGGGGATTTCAAGGTTTTTTGGGTACACTACAATAGTAAATCAACGCACGTTACACGGGCATGGACCGTATCCTGTTTACCGTGCTTGTTTATCGTGCCCGTTTATCGTGCCTTTTTATTGTGATCGTGCCCGATACACGCGCATGGAGCGTGTCCTGTTTATCGAAATGTTAAGTACTATTGTAAAACATGACAACATATGACCCAAAATCAGACAAAAAATTAACGACACGAAATTGTACTTATTGAAACAGATGGCTAGCCGTTTTGAAGTTACCCGTTTAGTGACGTCTGTCAAGGGACAACGCTACGCGTTTGCTGACGTCGCCGGAAGGGCAAGCTGGTAGTAAATCAATGCCCATTACACAGGCATAGACCGTGTTCGTTTTATCATGCCCGTTACAAATCAAAACATCAATATACCTATTGTACCGTTCTCGGCGTCCGTACGGACAGATGCGAACCAAAACAAAACGATTTGACACAAAATATTTATACAATATTCATTGACAAGATCGAGCAGCCAAGATATGACGGTCAAAAACGATTGCTGAGGGGGTGCTTTGGAAGTTGCCCTCGGCCGAGGGACAAAGTTACTCGGTCGCTGACGTGGGCCGACGGGCAACGTTAACTGTTTGTTGACGTTAGCCGGGGGACACGCCGTTTACAGGTGTAGACAGACGAAAAGTGGGCCTATTTAAAGGTTTTTAAACTGACAACCAAAGGTCTATAATTTGTATAATTTTTTTTGTAAATTCTATTATATTTAAGCACAAATGCCTTACATTTATTAAGGATTTTTTAGGGTTTAAAAGCACAATTTTTGTACACTTAAGTACATAAAATTGACTAACACAACGTAAAAATAGTAAAAATGTCAAAACGCGTACGAATTATACAACTATGTTTTTGACTGATATAATTATGGGCAAAGTACGAGTATCTTGATAAACATACGATTGAAACATTTACGTTATATATGCCCACTCTAGTCGAATAAAGAAAGTAAAATAATGTTTTACTTGGGTGAACATCCATCAAGCGAAAAGTAAGGTTCATTACTGGAAAAAGTGCATTTCCATAAAAGGCCGTATTGTTTTTTTTTTTTTTTTTTTTATAAAACATGATCACTGGAGGTTCGTCAAGATTCTCCAAACTTTTGGGCGACAACGTGTTGGAATTCAAGTATTTTCTAGGTCTAGAGAGTGCAAAATAAAAAGCAAAATAGTAGATATTGACAGCCTGCCTCTAACTCCTCCTCAAGTCCCCACATTTGTCGCAGTCACTGAAGACTGGAGGAGGTGTTAGCCATGGCTGCCTGTGCTGTCTAGAGGGAGACAGACAGTTGTATTATTGGGGGTTTTCTCTAAAAGATAGTTTTGCCAGGTCCAGGATTTAATCTTGGTACCTGCCATTTGTCACACCCACATTAGCCGGTAGTCTTATCCAGATAGTCTAAATTGTATTAGATATTATGAGGTATGATATTTATTTAAATAGTTACAATAAGAATAATTCATTTAACTAGAACTATATGCATACTGCATAGAAACAGTTGTGGAAAGTACGACGTACGGTACGATTACGAAATAAATACCGCGCGGTTTGTTTGACGCCGGAAAGAATACCGCGCAGGTATTTATGACGGCCACGATTGAAATCCAAATTTGATCGGACGGCCGCAAAGGATGCCGAGATCGTGGCGTACGATTTTGGCGGTTTGCGATCACCGCCACATTAAGTGACACGTGGTAACACTACATTGGATTGCGGCAACTCCGGAGATTACGGGAACAAATCCGGATATGACACGTGTCGACATTTTTGCCATGTCGTACAATGGCCGTACATAAAGTACACCGGCACCTGTACTTTTATGTACGATACAGTAATTTGATTGGTGCCGTACTTCAGTAGATAGAGTTTTAGAGAGGGAATAGGACTTAGATAAATTTTGGGTAGGCAGCTGCCTCTCCCAGAGAGCACCCTGTATAAATGGCAAACTTTGGGCAGCCATAACTATCAATTTACTTGACCATTTTCAGTGATTCTTTTTGCTGCTGACTCAGGGGAGTTCAGGCTACACAGGGGTGTAGTTGGTCAGAGTTTTTGTCTGCCAGGGTGGCTGTATTTCTAAGGGAAAGTCAAAGTGGGTGAATGTGTCCAAATCTCATATTCTAACTTTGCATTCTGTGGTGGAACTGAGCACACAGAAAGTGTTATTTCACAGGGGTGAATCTATATTGGGGTTCTGACTGTCAAGGGGTCAGTCACTTGGGTTTATATTAACTTGGAGTCGGCACTATCTAGATAAGCTTCTTTTGGATCTGCATACTCTGAGGGCCAATGGAGGTCTCAGAGTTTCAAGAGTCTGTGAGAGAGATAGGACTTAGAAAAATTAGAAGATAGGACCCTCTCTCCCAGAGAGCTTCTGTACAAAAGGTCAACTTTGACCCTCCATAACTTAATGCTCAAGGGAGCAAATTCAGAGATTCTTTTTGCAATCGACTCAGGAGAGTCTTGTCTTCATAGGGGTGAAGTTGGTCAGAGTTTTTGTATGCCAGGGTGGCAGTTATTTTTGGTGAAACACAAAGGGGTCAGGGTTATTCTTGAGGCTTCTTGGAAGCTGTCCACTCTGAGGACTTATGGAGGTCTCAAAGTTTCATAAGTGTTGTGTATCGGTAAGGATTTGTTGATAACCGATATGGGCCATTTTTCTGGTAGTCGATAATCAATATTTTGGTACAATGTATCGTTATCGTTGTTATCGCCGTTAAATAACCGATATTTACCGGTTATTATCAGCGATAACACCGATACCGATAACTATCGGCAACATCAGATGGACCTATGGACCGTACAGATAAATATATGTATGGACCTATGGACCGTACAGATAAATGTACTGCTAGTACACTCAACTGTACGTGTTATTCCCAGGACGTGCCCTACTCAAAACCCGTATCTAATGATGTGTCTACCAATCAGATCACTGTATTGTACAGTTGTACAAGCACATAAAGTACAGTAGCCGCCATGAGATCTGTACGGTTCTGGTACGGATCCAGTAAAACCGATATACTTTTCACATCCGACGCCATGGCTTTGTCCATTTGTTCCTTGGGATCCACTAGCGACCTGCCACGTGTCAATCTGTTGGCTTTTCTGGCATAAGCGGCCAAAAGAGCCATTTCGCGATGTCGGCGCTCACGCTGGCCGTCCGCTCGTATTTTCTCATTCCTAGTCGTCCGTTCGATTCCGGCGGCGCGCAAAATGTTATTTTGTGTCCGTTGTACTTTACGCCCGCCGTCTTTTTACTGTTCCATGTTCACCAGTTTGTCGATTCAATTCTGTAAGTTGCCGTAAAATTCCAATTCAGCTAACTGAAATTCTATGGGCTCCATTGCCCACAGAATTCGCAGATCCAAAAGAAGCTAATCTAGATAGTGCCGACTCCAAGTTGATATAAACCCAAATGAAACATCCCTTGACAATCAAAACCCCAATACACCTACACCCCAGTGAAGAGAAGACCTTTTGTGTGCTCAGTTCCACCACATAATGCAAAGTTTGAATATGTGTTTTGGACAATACTCCCCACTTTGACTTTCCCACTAAATAAGTGCCACCCTGGCACGCAAAGACTCTGACCGACTACAACCCTGTGTAGCTTAGACTCCCCTGAGTCCGCAGCAAAAAGAATCACTGAATTTGCTCACCCGAGCATTAAGTTATGGCTGGTCAAAGATGACCTTTATAGTTACAAGCTCTCTTAGAGAGAGGTACCTAAATATCACTAAGTCTTGGTCTGCCTACTCACGACTACCTACTACTAAACCCTAGTCCAATAGGAACACTATAAAGTACAAGAAGGTACAATGGGCGATGTACTTATTGTACGTCCATTGTACGACAAGGTCTACAAGGTGACACCTGTCAAATCGGAAGCCATGGTTCCTCCTCCCATCTTCTCCGGTATCAAATAATGTGGCGCCACGTGGCACCGCGTGACGCTATCTCCATATGCCGCCAAAAGCTCACTTCGCGTGGCGGCTATAATGCCGGTCGTCCAATCAAAACATATTTTACATGGTTCAGATTCGCGTACATGCATGAATTGCTCCATTTGGTTAGTCTGCTCTTAAGTAGCTGTTGCGTTAATATTTATATATCTTTGAAACCCGTCACGTGTATCGTTTCGGTAACGCCTTATTGTATAAGGCTTACGTTTACATAGCGAACCTCAGACCCAGGTTCAAATCCGGTTTAGAGCAGCATATTAGCCACCTATTAGTTTTCCTTACTGTTTTTGCCTGTTTTTTCTTTTTGACTATGGGGGCAGCCATGGCTATCTCTGTCTTCCAATGACTACGACAAGTATGGATGACTTAGACAAGACCATCTGACAAACACATATAACCTAGAAAATACATAAATTTAACACTAACCGGCCTACGTTTATGTGCTGCGCGGTCCGTAATAAATCGCACTTAAACAGAGACAGAACAGATTCTTATACGTGGCATGCCACGCTATATAAAGTCAATAATATAATACAGTATGTTATAAAGTAGTATTGTATGCATACTATATTTTTCAAGTTATCGTCGATATGGAATTTGTTGGTCTCGGACCGATATATCGCGACCTCTGACCGTTCCATAACCGAAAACTAGCGGTATCGGTGTTATCGCGATAAATATTTTACCGATACACAACACTACAATTTGTCGATGTTGCTCGGGCAACTGGATTGTGTAAGATTTTAGGTCACGCCATTGATAAAATAGCTTCTTTGGCGTCGTCGTCAAGGTTTGGCACCTATGTGGAATCATCAGAATTGATGGCACGACATTGGCTTGGTTGCAACCTCATTCTCTATGTAGGTGTCATCTTCGGCTGGTATTATGAGATAGGGTTCTCATGAAACATGCCTGGGGATTTCATTCTAGGCTAAAATCCTTGAGAGCTTACTAACATTTTTTTCCTAGTATATTTGTTACAACCCAGCTGACAAGTTCTCTTAAGAAAAAGTCATTATTTTCTTAAGCGAGGTCATATAGGTCATCGTAAATTTCCAATTTTCGTGCCTCTTGGCTCCCTGTCGCTTAGGGATTCCTTGTTGATTTCTTTTATTCTCTCCCTATCCGAAACTTTGGCAACTGGGCTGCTAGCTTATGGTGGTATTTACCTAATTACCCTAGGCTTGCTTAGCTTTCTTGTCTTTGAATCCTCTTTTTTTGTTACCAATTCCCCAATTCATTTCATATTGAATTTTTCTTAGAGACAATGGTTTTCCGACGCTTTCGTGTGCCTATGGTCCTCTGGGTCTGCATATGGTCCCTAATCGAAATCGTACTGCTTGATATGGATGAATAGCTTCAGCGGCATTCTATGATCTGACGGTCACGAACGAAGCAGTGATGAACTGGCGGTCACGAACGAAGTATCCCTGTTGGAGACTCGTTAGTGCAGATGGCGACTTTCTTTATATTCATTGACAAGATCAAGAAGCCAAGATCTGACGCCAAGGGGGTACTTTGAAAGTTACCAGATGGTTGAGGTGCTCGAGAGACAAAGTTACCCATTTCCTAACTTCGCCCGAGGAACAAAGTTACTAGTTTGCTGATGTCGCCTAAAGGACAAAGTTACCCATTTGCTGACGTCGCCCGAGGGACAAAGTTACACGTTTGCTGACGTCGCCCTAGGGATACGCCGTCCAGGGCTCCAAACGAACAAAAGTCGCCCCTATTTAAAGTTTTTCAAACAGATGCCCAAAGGTATTAATTTGAATATAGATATTGAGGAATAGTGTTATATTTCCGAAAATCATTTTTTGCTCTCAAATTGGACCAACGGGTCCTAGCCCTATGTTAAATCACGTTTCCGTACATATATCTCCCTCCGTAAAGTACACAGTGTATCGATTTACATGTTAATGTTATTTTTGTCGCTTATAAAATCTTCTATATGTTCACACTTACCGTATGATGGATTTGACGGTTGCGACTGGAAGCCACGATTCTCACCTTCTGGCAACCTCTATGTCAAAATAGGACAAATGTGTACGGAGAAAAGATGTTTTAAGTGGCGAAAAATTATCAACTCTAGTACACCGTGTGTCGCTATTATATACATATTTTATTTGTAAAAACGCAATGGTAATACGGTGAAAGTAAAACACATGATTGTCTCTAAAAAGAATTGATGACGAACAAAGGTAAAAGACCAAAATCCTAAAGGACTAAAAACGTAACAAAGTGCTTTAAAGCCTGAAAGAAAAGAAATATAACAAGTACAACAAAACTAAACTATTGAAACATTACAAACCACCCAAAACACTAAATCCACAAACTACACCCAACTAAATATCAGAACTACAAATATCGTCTATATGCACCGGGTGGCGCATGGGCAAGTCTCGCAGTTCTCGGCCATCAATCACCACCGTGCTTTGTCAGATAATGGTAGTAGCTTGGGAAAGTTGAAGGGCGACAGAGATGCGTTGGCGGTAGAAAGGCGACATGAGAGCTGGAGAAGGGTTGTCGGGCCCTCTAACTTGGAAAGTTCGTCGAGCGATGTTGCGCAAATTTTTTTCGATAGACGAGTCTAAGGTCTCTAACATCTTTAAAGCAAATGGTGTGAAACTATCAGATGGGTAAAGGTCGCAAAGGTCAAAATTTCCGATACCCGAATCCAACATTTTTATTTTCAAATCTGAACACCCGAAATCCGGTCGGGTTATGTCACGCTCCTAAATTGTTACCCGTTACTCGATACGCGTTTACGAAAAAAAAGTTAACCGAAACTCGATTTCTCGCGACTACCCTTACGCGCTCGTACCTGAATAAGTACAAAATTAATGGTACATCTCCCTCATACCTTCCAAGATACCAAGAGTACAAAGTACAATAATGTTTTATGGTATGGGCATTACACCGTGAATCGCTATTAGCATATAACGCTAATTCGACGCCCCTAAATTCTGACACAAATTCTCAAATAGAATTATTAATTCCATTTTAAAAAACAAATTAGGGTAAATGATTTTCTTGAAAATCCCCAAATTCCTAATTAGCGTTAATAACTTTAATTATTTTTTAACCTTAATTATTTCATTGCACGAATAGCAATTCAGTGTGTACTGTACTGTACTCGACATTACACTACTGTACTTTGGTGGAACGTACCCACAAAACCTTCAATTTTTTTCATTTATTGCTTACCCGACTGTACCCGAAATTGCTTTTCTCTTTTTTGAATCACCCGGCCGAATCCGGTCGGCCCCCGAAATTCGGCACCCGAATTCGTTACGGATCCGACGCGGGCGGGCGGGTACCGGTCGGATACGGATTCGGGTACCCGATTGCGACCTGTGCAGTTTGGTCTCGTTACGCGTAGTCACGTTCTTTGTAAGCCGCTGCATCCCGTATGTAATGCTACACGCGAGGAAACATACGAATCGTGTAGGGTCTGTGAGGACTACGTCCCCAATGCTCTCGCCGCGCCATGTAGAAAAAATAGATCCGTGCACCTTTAGATTGAGAACGTGGTTACCCAATGCACCCCTAGATTGGGAACGTGGTTACTTCGTGCACCCTTAGATTGAGAACGTGGTTACCCCGTGCACCCCTAGATTGAGAACTTGGTGGTAATATGTGGGACACCTGGCGCTCGATTGTGTACCCCGCTTCAGAACCCACGGCAACGATAGCATCCCGTACCATGTTGCTATTAGTGTTGATCATTTTTTCGCCAGTTAAAACCATTGTTCAAAAGTAGGTGAAAGTAGGCCCATACAATATGCCTATAGTATGCAAAACATACAATATGACCTTAAGAGCGTTGTTCCATTAGGCGGTCTTTGTAAACATCAAAAATTCATTTACTGAAGCGACCGTTCCATTGTGTCGGGTCAGTAACCGACATTTGTTTTTGCGTGGCACACTTTGATTTGGCCACGTAATAAAAGAATACAATTCTGGTAATCTTCAGAAAATCTCTGGCAGCAAATTGTGACCACGTATTCGTACCAACGAAGGTAAAAAGTGACTCTTACGACGTATTGAATAAAACCTGTATAAGTGGACGAAACTTAAGATTTGTAAAAGCGTACAAAAATGTCAAAATGGTTAGTGGATCGCGTGAAATAATATCCTCCGTCAAAGATTTTTTTCCGTCTTCTGGTGGCCTCGCATCCTCCGTGACGGAAGGCACATGTCATATGCGACGTGTACCCACGTGGTCGCACGGTCGTCGTGGATATTTGTTCACTTTTCCATGAGGCACGATGTTATTTGTTCAGGCTCTAAGAATTGACCTACTCCGGGTCACTTGTTGCGAACTGAAAGCGTCAGACGATGGAGTATCCGATTATACATCTGACGGTCCACGTTTACGCCCATAAACGTGGAGAATCGAATCCCTCATTCAATAGGCTTGTTTTTCTGACATTTTTTTTTTTTTGGTACGGTACTGTACAAAAGAGTACGACCTTCAGTAGACAACGACATTTTCCCCTTAATGGAACCTTGCCCTAAGACCCATATTGTATTCGGACCTATTCGGACCAATTAAAATATTCGGATGAAAAATTGGACCAATTAAAACATTCGGACCAGAATTTTTTATTCACACCGTCAGATTCGGACGATAGGACGGTCGCTGATCAAAGAAGCGATCTAAGAAGATCACATGAAAAGCCCATAACACAACTTACGATAATGGCGCCGACCAAAGGCCTACAATAAAAATGCCTACTTTTGAACTATGGTTAAAACATATTTTATCCGTACACACTTGTCCGATTTTCAATTTGAAACTGCCAATCGGAAGCTGAGGATGTTACCTTCAAATCACAACCGTCAGATCCGAAATCCGACAAGTGTGTACGGATAAATTATGTTTTAAGTGGCTAAAACAACATTAACACTAATAGCGATTCACGCTATAGTGTACTGTACTGTAGCGATACACGATTAATTCCACCGACCAGAAATATAATCAACCAAAATTGTCAAAAGGTACAGTAATACGACAAACAGTCAAAACAAGGAACTTCAATAACGACAAAAAAAAGTGCAAGAAACCATGAAGCTGGAGGGAATGCAAAAAAAAAAGTGAAGAGAAATCTTTTCGGCAAAGATTTTCTGAAATTCTGGTCAAACTGCGAAAAATAACCATTTTCCTAAACGACAAAATAAAATCCCATGGAGAAAAATCCAACATGTTGAATCAGTAACGTTCAACAGCCAGCCGTGGAAATGTATATCCGTACACTTCCTGACAAATCTTCGATTGAAAAGACTGATTTCCGTACACTTCCCTGTACTTTTTCCTTAACCGCTTCGTCCATTTTCAGGCAATCAAATCCCCCCCTCTCTCCCCCTTCCCCTCCCCCTCCCCCTTCCCCTTCCCCTCCTCCTCTCCCTCCTCCTCCCCTTCCCCCCCTCCTTCCCGCTCTCCTTCTCTCTCCCCTCTCCACCCTCTATTTATCCGTACAAAAAAAAATCCTCCCTGTCTCCCACTCCCCGCCAAAACCACTACTTTCCCAAACACTACCCTCCAAAAATCCCCCCCTCGCCAAATCCACTACGCGCCAATACCACTACCTTCCAAAACCAATACATTCCAAAACCACTACCTTCCAAAACCAATACATTCCAAAACCAATACATTCCAAAACCAATACATTCCAAAACCAATACATTCCAAAACCAATACATTCCAAAACCACTACCTTCCAAACCCACTACCTTCCAAAACCACTACCTTCCAAAACCAATACATTCCAAAACCAATACATTCCAAAACCAATACATTCCAAAACCAATACCTTCCAAAACCACTACCTTCCAAACCCACTACCTTCCAAAACCACTACCTTCCAAAACCAATACATTCCAAAACCACAAATTTCGTCTATATGCGTCGGGTGGCGCATGGGTAAGTCTCACAGTTCTCAGCCATCAATCACCACCGTGCTATGTCAAATAATGGTAGAAGCTTGTGTATATTGAAGGGCGACAGAGATGCGTTGGCGGTAGAAAGCCGACATGAGAGTTGGAGAAGGGCTGTCAAGCCCTATAACTTGGAAAGTTCGCCGAGCGCTGTTGCGCAAAAAGTTTTCGATAGACGAGTCTAAGGTCTCAAATATCTTTAAAGAAAATGATGTATAGCTATCAGACGGGTAGAGATTGCAAAAGTCAAAATTTCCTATACCCGAATCCAATATTATTTTTTTCAAATCTGAACACCCGAAATCCGGTCGGGTTATGTCATGGTCCTAAATTGTTACCCGTTACTCGATACGCGTTTATGAAAAAAAGGTTGTCGTGCATGTGACAAAGGAAATGATAAACATGCAACATAACCAGTTGAAAGATAAATGATAACGAAATAAGCGAGAAAGTCATTAAAATCTCAGAGAACAAGTGAAAATAAATATGTACAAGCAAAAGCAACAAATAAACATATCATAAGAAAAATAAAGGTAAGGTGGGAGAGGAAGCTAGGAGGCTCAGTTTATTATTAAGCCAACGGATAGCCACTAGGCTCCTTGGTCAGTATATATTCCTTACAGGAGTTCAATAAATAAAGATTTATCCTAATATCAAAACACATAAACTAAAAATGTAGCAAACTGCGAGCAAATCTGAGATAACCAGATTTAGTCACACACAAAACATATAAGGAAAGCCAACCCTAATCCAGTATCCCCTAGTAAACCACACAAGCAAACCCAAAACTGTCCAATCGCAATCCAAGGTTCAACAACAACCTGAGAAAGAAGGTTGAGCAGCTATCCACTTGATAGGACGAGAGAAAAAGTGAAGGGAAACCGGTTAGGCCTCAGCGTGAGCCGCGTAGATTAAATTGCAAGGCAGATTACAAAGAAAGGTGAGTGCGAACTAGGCAGCAGAACGTTTAAATGGAAAGAAAAATAGCCACTAAAACTATCCTGACAATTTTACAAGAAAATATTAGAAATTTAGGTTAAATCTTCCAAAGAGAGAATTCCTGTGCAAATGAAGTTGTGAGCATATATTTCACCTAAAATTTGCTAAGTACAAATTCTACATCTGAGCATCTACCTTACTATGAATAAATGTATTTTATGTAGCTGTTTGCTTCTAGTTTCGATCTGAGGCGACCAGAATCGTATGCCTTGAGTTACAAAATCTACAAACTAAGGATAAAAACCGTTCCTATGCTACGTGTGAATGCGTGAGACCTCCAAGGGTCCACGACTTAAATTAACCAATTGCGTCGTCGTGTGCAGACTGAATCCGAATCGTCCGTTCCTATGCATCCTTTGTGGCCGTGGATTCACATTTGTGTCAATGGTGGTACATGTAAATTCTGTCGTTTGTCATTTCGCGTCACCAGTTGTACGGACGAAAACTCAAACTGGTTCGCGGAAAATTTCGGCCGGCAAGTTAAGTCCGTTCGCGGAATTTCGGCGACTATCGACGTCATGTACGGAATCCAAATCGTCCGCAGGTTTCACGACGTCTGACCGGAATTTGTACGGCCCTCTCGTCATCGAAACATACACACGTTTAAATTAGTGTGGCGTCCCATTCGAAAGACCATTTCCATACGCTTAAAAATAATATATTGTGCCGACGTGATACGGCATGACAGTTGTCGTGCATGTGACAAAGGAAATGATAAACATGCAACACAACCAGCTGAAAGATAAATGATAACGAATTAAGCGAGAAAGTCATGAAAATCTCAGAGAGCAAGTGAAAATGAATATGTACAAGCAGCAAGCAATAAATAAACATATCATAAGAAAAACAAAGGTAAGGTGGGAGAGTAAGCTAGGAGGCTCAGTTTATTCCCCCCCTAGCTCTTTAGCCTTCCGAAGAGCTGGCCAATTCGACTGGTAACTCTTGGCAGCCGTGGCAAAACTAATGACCGTCCCGAACCGTAGTTTACGCAGGAACCAAAAACTCCATGTGAAATCCCTTGTTGCAATGGTTGCATAGAAGCATTGATGTTTCTCCGTCGGCTCGGTTGCAAAGTGTGCATTCTGTAGCCTCAGTGATAGGCATACGCATAGGGTCCATGTCCTTGGAGAGATCCGGTAAACAACATGGAGCACAGTTTTTCGAACGCTCCCGAAAGGTTCGCGTATCGGCTCCTTGAAGTCTTAGCATGCTATTCGTGTCTACTTTGATAATTCAAAGAATATGAGGTGAAACATCTGTGTCCAAGGTATCGAAGGATTGGCGCCGTAAGTAGACATAATCTCCCACTCGGTAAGGCTTCTGCTGGGGCTGGTAGCTGCCGCTGAGTGTAGTGGCAAAGCGCAAAGTATCTCGGTGTTGGGCGATCTGTAGGTTGTCAAAAGCCATGGGCATCTCTCAGGCAAAAAACAACACCCTGTTAGTAAGTTCTTCCAGAAAAACTTTGTCAGACAGTAAGGGAAGCGGAAAGTTTGCAGCTTTCTGGATATTCCTACCCAACAAGGGTTGATGCCCAAATAAGACATAGTATGGACTGAAATTAGCAAGACTCGCCTGTACCGACATTCGATACCCAATGGCAATATAGCCAAGTGACTCGTCCCACACTTTTATATGTTTCTCCAAACAATGCTTGCGTAATGCCCGCTTGAAGGTCTAAACTGCACGTTCTGCCAATCCATCAGCTTGTGATTGATCGCGACTGGTTTGACGATGGTATATGAGAGGGTCATCTTGCATTTCTTGGAATTCTCCGCGGAATTCAGTCCTTTGATCTGTGAGGACTTCGGCTGAAGCGGAGTATCTCATAAAGACATGTTCTTTAAAAGCGGCGTTGGTGAGCTTAGCAGTTTTGTGTGGTAACGCTACTACTTCAACCCATTTGCTAAATCTTTCAATCATGATCATTATATATTGTTTCCCCCTCCGGGAAATCGGAAAGGGGCTTGCCAAATCGCACGACCAGCGGTAAAATAACCCCTTGATGGGTAATGGTTGGAGGGTAGTTTGTCGGTTGCTTAAAGAGGTACCTAGACGATCACATATGGCACACTTGTGAAATACCCCTGCGACATCAGATTACATCCCAAACCACCAATAGCGCGCCAATGACCCAGTTTTGTGTGAATTTGTTCCATTAGCGAGAGGCGTTCAGTCAGGAGAGGCACGTGTCTTTGACTACTGTCCCCTAGCAATTGAACTAGCGCTAACCAAAGATAATTTTAAGCTCTTTTCATTACTCTTTCCTCCTCCTCGAATGTAGTGCCTAGTCGGAAGGTTTGTGAGGAGAGGAAAAGAATTAGTGCTCCGTCTCGCCATAGATCTGGGGCAAAATGGGAGTCGGGCAGCGCAACTAAAGAATGTTTGATATAAAACCCTGTTGACATAGAAGCTAAGTCGTCATCGAAATCTTGCCGGACTCCATTGTCTGTGGTACTTGGCAAAGGATTTCGGGAAATGCCGTCTGCATTCAGGCTAAGTAATCCTGGAAGGTGAATTATTTCCACATCATATTCTTGTAAAATTAATGCCCATCGCGCTAGTTTTCCTGACAATTTATCGTTCGTCATTAGCCAATGTAAAGGTTGATGGTCCGTTAGAACTGTAAACTGTTTTTTGTAAAGGTAGTGACGAAAGTGTACAATACCCCAAACCGCCGCCAGACATTCTCATTTATAACTAGTGTAATTTGACCCCGCACGATTATTACTTCTGCTTGCGTAAGCGACCACGTATTCTTCTCCTGTTAGTTCACGCTGAGTTAAGATGGTCGCAATGCCAAGCTTTCCAAAGTCTGTTTGTAGGCAAAAAGGTAATTTGTGATTAGGAGGTCGGAGGATGGGAGCACTAGAGAGGGCATCTTTCAACTTCTGAAAAGCCAAAATCTGATCAGGTCCCCATACGAAAGGGACCTATTTTTTGAGTAGATCATTGAATGGTGAAGCGACAGTGCTGAAACTAGGGACAAATCTACGATAAAAATTAGCTAGTCCTAGGAAGGCTCGAAGACTCGTGAGATCAACGTGTGTTGGCAGTTTGCTGATAGCCTTGGTTTTTGCTTCAAGTGGTGTGATTCCCTCGGAGGAAATGAAATGTCCAAGGTAAGGCACACCCTCAGACTCGAAAGTACATTTAGTTGGATGACATTTTACTCCGACCTTTTTCAGTTCAGTTAGGATCCATTCGATATGAGTTGCGTGATCTTCAATTGTGGCAGAGGCAATAATCAAATCATCAATATAACATCGTGCAAACTTGCAACCACCTAAAACTGAATCCATTACTTTTTGAAAAACTGTGGGGGCGTTCTTAAGTCCAAAAGGCACGACAGACCACTCCCAACGACCATCACTACCCCAAAAGGAGGTTTTATGCCTATCCTTCTCCTCAATTTCAATCTGGTTAAAGCCTTGTCGTAAATCCAGAATACTAAAATATTTAGTGTTGTTTTTAGAAAGCTTTAGTCCTCTCTATGCCTCAACTGTGAGAGAGAGAGAGAGAGCTGTTATGGACTTAATCTATTTTTGGTTGAGTTCGGTTCAATACTTACCAAAATTAGTGTGACAGTGAAGTTGGGAGTTCACAGTTCATTCACACTTGGGACACGTGTGGTCACTTGAGAGAATGCCTGAGTATGTCCTCCGTGGACGTACGGAAATTCGGCAGGACCACGGGACTTCGTGATGTCAGTTTTACGGTCCTCTAATCGCACGGCTGACAGCCGCCGCCAACAAATACTGACGAGGTTTGACTAGATCACCATCACTTGACGAGGTTTTACAAGATCACTATCACTTTACATTGTCTGAACTTCGTTGTAAATATTTGGTAGAATAGAACTTTGTCTGTAGTGAATTAGTTTTTTAGTGTTGAGAATGTGGTTTATGACATACCTTTAGTTACAGGTATACTCACAGTATTTGTTGTGTTAGAATGTTAGATGTACGGCTGGAATGCCTCCGTACAGCTTAGTGTAGTTTCGGTGTATAGAAGTAGGACATAGTGAATTTGATTATTTAGGAACAAATGATAGGAAAACTGTCCACTCAGTTTTATGTAATTTCATTTTTGCATATCTCACAAATCTAATAGCGGAATAAATTGATATTTTGTGTGTGTCTCTTTGTATGTTGTCGACACTGTGGTAAATTTTCAAGACCATTGGAGCATTTAAATGAAAGCTATAGTCTGTCAACGTTGATGTTCAGCCATCGGTATTTGTGGAAGCTTCCTCTCTTGATTTGTTCTACGATGACTACTGCTGCATCTTCTTCATCTTCAGTGCCAGCAGTTGTCTCTGAACAACATTTAGCGCCTCCTACATGATCAAATATTTCTTCGGCCAATGGCATTGGATGTCGATCTTGTATCGTTTTAGCATTGAGTTCATGGTAATCGCCGCACATCCGGCGATCGGTAAAGTTTCCTTCGGCATCTTTTTTTTTGGACATGACAGTGGGTGCTGCAAAAGTAGAATCCAATCGATAAATGCGGCCAGCTTCCTCCAATTCAGCGCAGCGTTGGTCCACTAATTCCCATTCCGTTTCAGATAAGCGATGTCTCGGCTTGTAAATGATCGATCTTCTTCGAGATCTGTAGACATTTTGTAGGTGGTATGGCGACCAAGATCATTCATACAGAAATCAAAAGCGTCGATATTCCAGAGAATCACTTAGTTCAGTAGGTCATGTTCAGATTGAGAGAGATTAGAGTTAAATTTCCATTTAGGAGTTCCCGAACCTTTAATCGTCATCGCTTCCACGGCTTGTGCAAAAGCTAGTTGTTCATCCGTGATAAGTGACTGACCTAATGAGTATACAACCGGTGCTAATGAGTAAACAACCGGTGTTTCCTGTAAGCAGTTTGTCCAATGGTGCCAGCTGCGAGTAGGAATAGTAGCGGTCCAGTGAGAAGGTGTTGACATATGAATAGGGGGAGCAGATTGGAAAGCAGTACATCTGGAATGGACCATGACATGTGGCTAAGGTTTAAGAAATCGTAGATTGTGACATCTGGAGAAGGTTTTATAGGGGATGGAAAGAGGAAAACTTGAGAAGGTGTCCTCTAAGGGTGACTGGAGATCGTGTAGGTATGTGTTTAGAAATTGATGATGCATTCTCCCCCCCCAGTTGGTTGAGACGGATGGGTTTGTGCGTAACGACCTGTTGCAAATTCGAGGCCTCGGATAAATGAGAGGGATTGAGGGTCCATGACACGACCTAAAAGGATTTAGCGCTGTCGTTCTGTGAGACCATGAGCAACTGTAGTGTTGGGAAGGAAATGCATAAGGTGTTCCTGTTCTGTGGTAGTAGGTTCATCTAAGTCGCCTGTGTGAATATTTCTAAGCAGGCCGGGCCCATCACCATAGAAAGCATGAGAGTGTGGATAATACAATAGAGTGGGTAGAACTTTGAGTGGTTGACGTGAGACGTTGATGTTGTAATTCGGCGGGTGATCAGGTTGCAAACATGTTTGGATTTTGTAGAAAGGGAGAAGTGTACTCTGAATATCTGTATAAGAGGGTTTGACAGAAAGATTTCCCTCTCGAAGGCGACCAGTATCGATCAAGTTGGTCCATTTAGATCGGACCCGATGAGCTAAGGACCCGTGGCGAGCCGCATCAATGATAAGAGGAGGACCAATTAATGCTTCTATCCGCTTGTAATCAGCTAACATTGTAGGTTGAGGATCGTTATAGGCTTCCATGTTTTCCAAAATATATCCTAATGGTCGATCGAATGATTGCAGAAAATGCATGATACGAAGTAATTCAAAGAATAATTTAGTGCGAGGGTCAGCTAAGCCGAGACCTTTGCCTGCTCGTTACATTCCTGACACTCCCAATCGGCAAAGAGAAGATCAATTGGTTCCACATCGAGAAGGTATTGATTGCCTATCAAACGAATATCTTGAGGTAAGGCTGTATGTATGTGAGCAAAGGCAGATTTAGGGAAAAGATGTGGATATTGTCCGTGTAAAATATAATAGTGATGTGTCTGGGCTTTCCGAGCTAAAGGGTCTATGTCAACTGAGTAGTAGTGCTTGATAAGTAATCCGTTACGAAGGCATGAGAGTAGAGAGGTACCTATGCCTACGAATAGGTCTAAAATGACTAGACCATCTTGATGAGGTTTGACCTGAATTAGTTTCTAATTAATAGGAAGAAAAACGGAAGGATCTACAGAAATAAGAGGAAGAGGTGGAACCAGCGATAAAAGAATCTGAAGTGTATGTTTGTAGATGTGATCAAAATTGCGAGAATCAATAATAAAACCTAGATTATCGAAAAGTTCAGGCAAAGAAGGATTGTCGGGCAGAATTTCCTCTGCGAAAAGAATGAAAAATTTCAAATCCCATCGAATTTCCAGAATAAGCAGGGATAGATCCGGTTGCGTGAGCCATAATGGGTATGGGTTAGCGTGCTGAAATTAGAGGGAGACAGATTTTCTTTTCCGTATAATTGGTAGGACGGTAGGAAAAAGTCTGATTGTACATATCAACGCCACCTCCTACTCTGAAAATCACATCTTGCACCACTAAACACTCGTAATCACTACATTTGGTGACCAATGTGTGAGCACGAGCTTCCGGAAAATCAGATTCTGTACCATTTAGAAACCTAAAACAGAGTGGATCTTTCGTAATGCCCAAAATTCGTTCGGTTGTTCCCGCTGAGGTGAGTAAACGTGTGGAAGTGGACTGAAGTTTATTAGCTGTCGGAACTAGTTTCAGTGCAAAAGATGACCCCAAAGTAACTGGTTTTGCACCGGTGTCCATAAGTGGTAATGACAGTATGACACCATTGACTAAAAATACAACCTTCCTATTATCTAGAAAACTGATGTGTGGGTCAAGTTAACTACGCTCGTCGGTAGAGATAGACCTAAGCGAGTCAATATTACGATCATTTGTAAAGCCTGTAATGGTGCAAATGGGATGGATGTTATTGAAAAACAAGCTTTAGTAAGTCTTAGAAATTTGGGTCTAGGACTTTGATTTTTTTTGGAATACCAATTGTTCAAGATTGACCAAATTTAGTGTGGATTTTTTGTAGTATCTACACGAATACTTATCTTTAAGTAAATTAGTGTGTAGGGCCGCCAATGAATGTAGACGTGATAAGAATCACCCAGATTTTTAAAGTACAGATATTGTTAGTGGACAATTCTGGTCCAAACCCTTAGATGTTTGTTAGTAGATTGTCTAGTGAACCTTGTACATAAGTTTTAGATATTTCGAAGATCTTTAGAGTATTTAATTCAATTAGGAATGACCGGTTTGATACAAAATGTACATTCTACACAAGAGTTTAAGGAAATGAGAGCACTGAGTGCAGTTTAAGGTGTTTTGTGCTCAACTCTCTTTGATTTACTTGTAGTACATGTTTGTATGGTTAAAAGACCTCTTTCATTTGGAGTTACAAATCTTACACTATAGATCTAGTCTACTAGGCATTTCTCTTTGGGTTTGCTTCTGCTAAGATGTCGGATACTGGCTCTGTTCCCGTTGGTGCAAGTGTGACTCCTAGTGGGAGTGGATCACAACCAAGTGAGAATGCCTATGACCTTCAACAGGTTATGGGCCCACCGCCCAAATTGCCTCTTTTTGATGGAACTGACTACTTATATTGGGAAGATGTATTAAGCTCATATTTTGAGGAGAGGGACTTGTCACCCTTTGTGGAAGGAACTGTCGATGAGATTGCGCTGGATTGGAGAAAGAAGAATCTCCGTTGCCTCAACGGCCTAAAAATAGTCAATGACAAAAGACTTGGTAATGTCGTATCTTGAGATGAAAAATACCTCTAAAGCTTGGTTTAGTGTACGTGCTATGTATGTTCAGCTAGATGTTAGTGTCAAAACTAACATAGCCACTCAGATCTTTGAATTTAAGTATTTTGGAGGTAGTATGTCAGGTCATTTCCATGCTATGAAAAGGTTGTTCCTTCAGAGTACTAGTGCAGGTGGGGATTTTTCACCACCTCTGTAAGTTATGTTGTTGATGAGAACTCTGCCCCATGAATATAAGGGAGCCATAGATAGGCTTAGGGGTCTTCCACAACGTTAGCGGAATATTGCGTTCGCAATTCAGTTTATTTTAAGTGAAGAAGCTTACCAAATTTCACAAAGAGGTAGTAGTAAGTCTGTGCAAGCACTAGCTAACCAATTTTCAGACTCTAAAAATGACAGTGGCATTGGTAGAGGTAGTGGTCCTACAAGGTCACCATTAACCTACTATTATTGTGATGAAAAAGGGCATGTGTTCAGAATGTGTCATGCTTACAAGAGAGCGAAAGCCACAAGAAATTTTCGCTCTGGTTGGGACGAAAGTCGTGTTCATTTTCAATCAGGTGGAAAATTGTTGTTTTTAGAAAGCTTTAGTCGTCTCTATGCCTCAGCTGTGAGGGAGAGAGAGCTGTTCAAGACTTAAGCTATTTTTGGTTGAGTTCAGTTCAGTACTTACCAAAATTAGTGTGACAGTGAAGTTGGGAGTTCATGGTTCATTCACACTTGGGACACGTGTCGTCACTTGAGAGAATGCGTGAGTATGTCCTCAGTGGACGTACGGAAATTCGGCAGGACCACGAGACTTCGTAAAGTCAGTCCTACGGTGCCAAATCCTCTAATCAGATGGGTGACAGCCGTCGCCAACAAATATTGACGAGGCGTGACTAGATCACTATCGCTTTACGTTGTCTGAACTTCGGTGTAAATATTTGGTAGAATAGAACTTTGTCTGTAGTGACTTAGTTGTTTAGTGTTGAGAATGTGGTTTATGACATATCTTCAGTACACAGGTATACTCACAGTATTTGTTGTGTTAGAATGTTAGATGTACGGCTGGAATGCCTCCGTACAGCTTAGTGTAGTTTCGGTGTATAGAAGTAGGACTTAGTGAATTTGATTATTTTTAGGAACAAATGATATGAAAACTGTACACTCAGTTTTATGTAATTTCATTTCTGCATATCTCACAGATCTGTCAGCGGAATTGATTGAAATTTTGTGTGTGTGTTCTTTTATAAGTTATCTATGTTGTGGTAAATATCCAGGACTATTGGAGCATTTATTTTGAAAGTTATAGTCTGTCAAAGTTGTTGTTCAGCCATCGGTATTTGTGGAAGCTTCCTCTCTTGATTTGTTCTACGATGACTACTGCTGCATCTTCTTCATCTTCTTCATCTTCAGTGCCAGTTGTTGTTTCAAAACAACAACAACCAACTGCTCTTTTCAACGAACTTATGGAGGAGGATGTGAGCAGCTTTCCTCACAACAGTGAAGATAAATACTTTGCGATAACACAAGCAACGGAAGGCGTGGAGGAAGACGAATGGATAATGGACTCCGGTGCATCTACCCACATGTGCCGTAATCGCCATCTATTTGAGAGTATTCAATCTATGTCACCCATCAAAATTTAATTTAGTGGTGATACCTTTGTTGAGTCAAAAGCAAAGGGGAGGGTGTCACTTATGTTGAACGTAGAGGGAAAACCTGTGAAAAGGGTTTTGGAAGATGTGTTGCATGTCCCATCTTTTAAAAGAAACTTTTTCTCTACGTCTGTGGTATAAAAGAAAGGTTTTAAAACTATATCTGAGAATGGAAAGAAAATAGTGAGTAAGAATGGGAAAATAGCTGCAGAAGGATTTGCTGGAGGAAACAATTTGTATCGGTTAAGTCTTGCAAATGATAATGACAATGATGTTATGTACTCAAGTGTAATCAGTGATTGTGATTTATGACATAAACATTTAGGACATGTGAATTATGATAGATTAGCAAAGATGGTAAATCAAAAAATGGTGGAAGGTGTAAAAATTAATCAAAAACCAGCATCAAATGTTTGTGATGGTTGTGCAATGGGAAAAATCCATAAGTTGTCTTTCCCTTCGCAAACTGATCATAGAAGTAGCAGGGTGCTAGAACTAATTTATTCAGATGTATGGGGGCCATCTAGATACCCATCTGTGGGAGGGGTTAAGTTTATGCTTACTTTTACGGATGACTATAGTAGGTTTACTACAGTTTATTTTTTGAAAAGTAAGGATGAAGTCTTTGCAAAATTTAAGGAGTATAAGGCTTGGGTTGAATCTCTACATGAGAGAAAGATAGCAGGGTTCAGATCTGATAATAGAGGGGAGTACATTTCTAATGAGTTTACGGAATTCTTAAAATTACATGGAATATCACGTCAGCTTACTGTTCCTTATTCTCCGGAACAAAACGGTGTTTCATAGAGGATGAATAGGACTATACCAGAGTGTGCTAGGACAATGATGGCTGATATAGACATAGATTACAAGTTTTGGGCAGAGGATATTAATTGTGCACCTTATGTGAGAAACAGGCTAGAAACAAGGGCAGTAAAAGATAAAACTCCCTATGATATTTGGACTGGACACAAACTAAATGTATGTCACTTCACGATTTTTGGAAGTAAGGTTTTTATGTTAGATAATGATCCGTAGAAATAGAAGCTAGAACCAAAAGGTATACCAAGGCTATTTCTAGGGTATGACGATCATGCCAAAGGTTATAGAGTGTATAACACTAACAGAAATAGAGTTGTGTTAGCCAAAAACGTTATTGTGAAGGATGAAGGAAAATGAGTCGATGTATTTAATGAGCGTATAGATGAGAAGAAGGATAAAAGTGTTGATTATATTTTATTAGAGGAAAATCACATGTTTTTCAAGAAAAAATTAGAAAATGCATTTACATTAGCTCAAAGTGACTTGCAATCATCTTCTCCGCCAAAATAGGAAGAGTATTATACCCCAAAGAGTTGCAAACTCTCCTCTACCTCATGCCGAAACTAAATCACAAGAATAATCACATGTATCAAGGAGGAGGACCCAACCATCTATACCAGCGCTAAAATTTCCAGGTGGAGTGAGGCGAAGTGCGCGACTTAGGGGAGAAAATGTAGCCATTGCTCACTCAGCACACATAAAAGAGCCTCTAACGTTGACAAAAGCTTTTCGAATAATGAAAGGGAACACTTAGTGGAAGCGGTTAATGAGGAAATGAAGTCAATCATGGAGGCCCAAACATGGGATTTGGTGGAACTTCCTCCAGAAGAAAAGGCTATTGGAAGTAAATAGGTGTTTAAATTAAAATTGAACCCAGATAATACCATAGACAGGTATAAGGCTCGCTTGGTTGCTATGGGATATAATCAAAAAGAGGGGATAGATTATGAAGAAACATTTTCACCAGTTGTAAGTTTTCCATCTGTACACATCTTACTTATATTAGCTGTTATAGAGGATTTTGACATCCACCAAATGGATGTCAAAACTGCCTTTTTGCATGGTGATTTAGATGAGATCATATTTATGAAGCAACTAGAGGGTTATGAGGAAGCACGAAATGAAAATCTTGTGTGCAGACTTTTAAAATCTTTGTATGGCCTAAAACAGGCCCATAGGCAATGGAATCAAAAGTTAGATGAGTTCTTGACAGGATTAGGGTTTACTAGAATTAGCTCAGATCATTCAGTATATGTGATATGTGGTGATAATCTTGATGAGGTGATATTCATTGCTGTGTATGTTGATTATTTCCTACTAATTAGTAGGAACAAAGAAGGAATTGCTAGAGTAAAACACGCTCTTAATTCCAAATTTGAAATGAAGGATTTGGGTGAGGCTAAATACATTCTTGGAATACAAGTTGAAAGAGATAGAGAAAAGAAAATCATTAGGCTAACTCAAAAAGAAGCGATAGGAAACATGTTGGAAAAATTTGGCTGACATGTGGTTTGTTGGATTTTTCAGATTGTTTTTTACAATGAAACAACGAATCTAAAAGTTTTGTAAACAACTCCTCTGTTTGGCCGCTAGTTGAATGGATAAAGATTGCTTTCAATTTATAAAATGATAAAACACATTTCTCCAAACAGATAAAAGTTTGATTGTGTAGAAATTGAACAAGCACTTCAAAAATTCAAGATTGGATCATTCCAAAAAAATAAAAGTGTGACGGTTTATAGAAATTGAACGAAGACTTGAAAAATCTAATGTTGGATCATACAAGGTAAAGTTTGAAGGTATTGTAAAAGTTGAACAAACACTTCAAGATTGGTTCACTTAAAACAGATGAAAGTTTGAAGGTTTTGTAGAAAGTGCAAGCAGAAAATTTATTTGCGTTCACAGTTGACCCTTTCCAGCCTCACAAATGACAATTCCACTCAACTCGCACAAAAAGAAATACTCAGCAACAATCTGTAGCTTAGCATGATATAACTTCACATGATACATGTTAGCATGATATAACTTAAGATGGCATAACATGATATATCTTAACATGATCTAAGAGCTTGCCTGCCAGATAATTGCCGTTGCACTCGTCCAATTATGCCAAATAGGGCCAGACCCCCTTTAATGCCTGCACCAATGACGAATCCCTTCACCGCAGCAGCAATACACCGTTCTATGGGACTCAAAGAAGGTGAATTTGTCCTTGTGACATCTGCCACAATTCTTCTTGGCGTTTCCGATGACGGTGAATCACTTTTTTTATTTCCAGTCAAATTTCTTCTTGTAAGTTCGGATGATTGCTTGATATCAGCAATTGGTGTAAGCCTCTCCTCTTCCTGCAATTGGTGCTCCCTATTCACACTGTTTGCACCAAGTTTATTTTTTATAACCTGTTCTAGTTCATCAATAGAGTTACTATTTACATCAACGGATTTGTCTTTTCTGAGGGCTGATTCCTTTGTGTCAATAATAGAGTTAATTTCCTCTCCTTTGTCTTTTTTTTCTTTAACTTGTGAAAGAGAAGTTTGTTGTAGACTGGTAGGTATAGCTGGTTTTTCTATTCTTGAGCTTTCTGTAATTGACAATATTTTTTTTGGCGGAGAAAAATTGTCAGTTTCTTTACAAAAGTTACTCAAAAAGCTACTGTCTCCTGACATTTGACAATAACTATGGAAAAAGAATGTTCTAAATAGAAGAATAAAAATGGAAAAATAAAAATGGAAAAATAAAATGGAAGAATGGAGAAATAGAGTGAAAATACAAAAAATGGGAAATGAAATAGGGAAATTGCTATTCGGCAACTTCAAGAATAAAATGATTGGATTAGTATCTAAAATATTTGACTTATGATCCTTGAATAAAATACTAATTTACAAACAGCAAGTGAAAATAAAGATACAATAAGCATCCAATTTCTAAAACCAGAACGCTTCACAGCATCTCTTCTCACGTGTTTACACAAATTTTCCGGCAGTAACAAACAAAATTGCTGGATACGTTCTGATGAATTTGCCAATTCAATAGGACTCCGGAAAGCTACAAGCTTCAAGAAAAAATAACAGAACAAAAATCCAAAATTATTTTTACTTGTGTTTTTTTTTCAATCTCTAAGAAAAAACTGCAAAAGACATTTGAAGATGTCTTTAGAATAAACTAGCAAGATTAATTGCCACCATATTTCCACCTCCAACCGACAAATCATTCTAATTTCCAAATTAAAGATGACATTCAGAAAAAAAACGAGCAAAAATGATGAAGAGACGCCTTGCAGAAAGGCAGAAACCCTAAATTATCGAAAGCAAGGACCGTACAGAGTTGCAGGATTTATATGGAGCTTGTAGATGTTTTTTGCAAAGCTGAGCTGTAAAGGCACGTGTGAATCCAGATTTCGATTCGTTGTTGTATTTTGGGCAGGAACAAAACTTTTCCGGAGTTTAAGAACGACCATATGGGCTCTACGGATTGGATATCAGATTTTTGACGCCCAGCAGGCGACAGGATACGGGTGTGCCAAGTGTCGTGCCAGATATGGATGTAGTACAGTAAAGTGCATAGTACGAAAAAAGTACAGTATGGCTTTGCAATACCGTACACTCTTCCGTAAATAACTAAATACTGTACTTTTTAAGATCTTTAGGACATACCGTACAGACGACATTCCCTACAATTTACATGCCATGAAAGATTCAAATTTAATTTGAATCTTTCCCTCTCTCCCTCTCTCTCTCTCTCGCGCCTCCCTCATTCTCTCTCTCGCGCCTCCCTCTTTCTCTCTCTCTCGCTCCCTCTTTCTCTCGCTCCCTCTCTCTCTCTCGCACGCGCCCCCCCCCTCCCCCTCTCTCTCTCTCTCTCTCGCGCGCGCGAGCCTCCCTCTCTCTCTCCCTCTCTCTCTCTCTCCTAATATCTCTCACGCACTCATACACGCGCCCTAACACTCTCTCCCACAAGCAAAGGCACATACATTCTCTCTCTCTCTCTTACTCACGCACTCTCTATAATCCTCTCTCTCTCTCTCCCTCTCT